>APFE031677590.1:28319-61506 GCA_000404065.3 Pinus taeda | reverse complement strand
AGCTTCTACATCTTTCTTTAAACCATCCATCTTAGATTCTGTTCCTTTTTGTGCAAGTGACAATTGTTGCACTTGGTCCCGTAATTTTGATATATCATGTTGCATTTCTTCCTCTTCTTCATGGGTCATGCTAGAGCTTTCAGGTTTCCTACTAGGTGTTTGCATTTTCTTTCCTCGGGCCATCAATCACCAATAATAATTCTTTACTATGCCCTTTCAATTCCTTCAAACTATTTTTTCAAACCAATCTTATGCAAAACTTTTAAAAAAACTACACACCTTTTTTTTCACTTTGTAGGAGCCTGATATGAATCTGATGTATCTCTGTAATTTCAGATCATCCAGTTCTAAAATTGTGAGCTGTGGTAGCCCTCCATGTCTTGTTTCCAATGCCACTAGTTTGATCCAAATTGGATTCTCCAAGGAAGAGTTATGCGAAATCTCCCACAGTGACCTGATTATAGACTAGTTCAGTAGAGCGAGCTTGTACGATGTGCCACGAGTCACTGTTTCGACCTTTAGCTCTAAAAAATATATAGTATAAACTACAATCCGTCCTCTTTCTGAACCTTCTTATGAAATTTCAATTCAATTCTCACAAAAAAAGTTATGAAAATTTTTCCCAGGTCACCTGTTTGGAATGTAATTCAGGAGTCCACAAAAAAGCCCAACTTCCTCAGATCATATCTCCGTAAATATAGTGCAAAAAGATCTACAATGCAGACCTGAGATGTAGCACGATGTATTCTCAAATGGGTTTTGTTTGCAGCTTCTGAAACGTCACAGAAAAAATTTATAGCTAAAATGCCATGATGACCTGTTTTGAGTAGTGAAACCCTAGAACTCAAAGCTCCGATACCAAATGTTATGTAACCAGCTCAAGAAAAAGATAGAAAAGATAGATCAACGCCTTAGAATTCAACCTCTTCGAGGGGGCAACCTCCTTTAAATTACTTAAATGAACAATTCTTGGATGATTCAAATGACAAAACCTCCTTTCTATATATAGGAGTCTAAGGAGTCACAATATAACCCAGCCGACCTAACAATAATAATATAAAGCCACAAAAATAACAATAGAGGGATTCCATGGGGCACAGTAATAACAATATGGGGGCAATAGGGGCACAACAATATTAATAAGGGGTATAACTACAATAGTAATGGGGTAGTCACTAGTATTATAGGGCCCCAACACGAAGCTGAAGATACCGGACACTAAATGTTGATGACGAAACTGAACCTATGCAACTGATCTGACAAGACCCTCCTGTATCAATCCTCTCTGCTTGAAATCTTTCGACCACAAAAGTTTGACTTAAACAGATATTGAATGAGGGTAGAGCTCCCTCACTCTCCACCTTGCGTTGATGATGTACCAATACATTCAATCAATCACCTGAAAGTGATGACCCTAATGATGTTGATCATGGCACATTTTGAATCGGTGATCTGTTCCATCCATCTGCAGTATGTACAACTTGTGAAGGCAGTTAAAAAACCTGTTATGAACATGGCGATTGACTTCTTTCCATTAAATACAATGAATTAGTGACTCATCAATATCTTTGAAATCAGTCTCTATAGGATATTGTTCAATACTATTGACATGTACTAACAATATATATTGTAGAATGATAGAGACATTCAAAGACATTCTTGACATCATACCAGCTACTTGATTTGATATACTTTCCTACTTCCTTATTACTAAGTGAACTTGTTGCAACAAACCCATCAAATTGTAATATGAAAACTGCTGCAACTTAGTTTGATTTTTGAAAATATTTAAATAGTTGTTGATTTCTTTGAATCATTGTTTCTTCATTTATTAAATTATGTTTCCATTGATTAGCAGTTTCCCTTAGATGTATTGGATACTTTGACACTACTTTAGAAAAGGCTTTGATATGAAAACAAATGGGTTTCCTCTCCACTTGAAGAGAAGCTTCCAAACTATTAGAAACATGAAATGGTGACACAATACAAGAGAAATTTAACTTTGACTTTCCCCAATACTGAAATGCATCCCTGTAATTGATAACTTCCAAACTTGGACTGAATTGATTCATTTTGACATTAGGAAAAGGAGATTTGGACATCAACTATAATAAATGTTGTATTCCCTGCTTATGAGTAAGATGTTGGGTTTCTTTAAATAGAACCAGAAAAGTTTCTACCTCTTTAACCAAACTATCTTTAAGTTGAGACTCATAAATTGAACAAACATCATGTTGATCCTTATGTTGTTCCTTTACAGACATGATTACAAATCTCTTATTTGAAATTAATGATCACTTCATATGATTAGCAACAACTAAATTCAAGTGATTTTTACTTTGATGTGCCCTGACAATAAATTCAACCCCATCTTTCCTAAGGTGATATTTATGCTCTCTCCTATAAAATACTGCATCATGATCATAGAGATAAGGACTTCCTAAGGCAACTCCACATATGTCTATTGGAACCACATCTAATTCCACTTCATCAATGTAATTAGCTGTAATGGTAAATCTTAATTGACACTGTTTTGTGACTTTTATATGAGTTGATTTATTTAGCGATCCTAATGGGTAAGGTCTTGGACGATTCCATGTCTCCAAACCCAAATTCTTAACTAAATATTCAGATATTAAATTTTCCTATGATCCATGGTCAAACATTGTATCTATTTTTGTGTTCTTAGAAGTCATCCTTATGTTAAATAATTCAACTCTTTTATCCTCATTTGAAGGATTTATGCTTGATGAAGATGTTATAGTATTCGAACTTGAACCAGTGTTAGAAGTTTTACCTATCGAAACTATGGAAGTTATCCTCCTTTCATCACCTGAATCAGAACCTAGATCTTGTTGGACTACCACAATTGCTTTCTTTTCATAGTTCTCTTTAAGGAACTTTCTGGGCTTAAGTTCAGGATGAAGTTTCCAGCACCTAGATTCATCATGACAATGAGAACAAGTAGGTATTTCCTTTTGAGCCATTCCTAATTTCTTTCTCTTCGAATTGTTCTTCCCTTTACTGTCATTAGAATCCTTGATTTCCAACTCTTTGGATGATTGCAGTGAAAACTTGAATGGTTTGCCATGTGATTCAATATATATGGCTTGAACACACACTCCATCAAAATCATCAGGATTAAACATCAATAATGTATGTTGTAAATATGAATGTAAACTACCGATGTATTTTAATAAACTTTTACATGTATCCAATGAAATACCAAGTGCCAATGCTTTCTTTATAAAATCCTGAGTAAACTCGTGAACACTCTACCCTTTACCTTGCCTCAAATGCTGTCAATCAATAACATCTTGTTGCATATATCCTAAAGGATAGAATTGTTTCCTAAGATATTTTGAAAACTTAGACCATGAAGAGATAACTTTACCTTTCTGCTTTACATCTATTTGAGTTTTACTTTCCCACCAGATTAAAGTTGTTCCCCCCATTCCAGGTGTAGCTAACTGAATTTTCATTTTATCGTCAGAAATGTTGTGAATATGACAATACACTTCTAATTCCTTAATCTAGTTACCCAACTTTTCAAGAGTAATTTCACCATCATAAATAGGTAACTCAAATTTTACATCAAGTTTCAAAAGAGATGTTTTCTTAGGTTTATTTTCTGTTTTAGATTCTGAACTAGAAGAAGAAGAAGATGATGATGATGATGGAGGTGAAGGAGGTTTATTAGCCTTGCCTTTACCTTTGTCCTTCTTCGATGTCTTCGAAGAAGAAGATGCATTTCTCACCTTCTTATCTTCGTAAAGTTCTCCAAACATCTGCTGCATGTTCAAGAATTCTTGTAGAAATTGTTCCTCGCTCATCTTTGTTTCAGGATTTTCACCTGCATGAGATTGTGTCATGGTCAGTGATGTGATATCATAATCGTAACTTGATCCTGTTGGGGATGATTCTGTAACCTTTCCCTATTGTGATATGCGATTGTGATTATCGAATCACACCATGGATTTTCTCTGTGGTTGATTCTTTAATCACCGACTCGCCTGAGATATGTTAGTTAAGAAACAATCTGCGGGTGTGTCAGTAAATACTGTTGTTGCTATGGATGAGGTCGCAGTTTCAACCCCAGCCTCCCCACATAAAATTTTATTTGACCTTTGACAGGCCACATGGCAGCCTACGAGTTTGCCACATGTCACCCTCTCATTGGTCCACTTGTATAGCCTTCAACCAATAGCATCCTGCCAACTCATGCCTTTATGAATGTGCCACATGGAACTCAACCATTCGCTAATGAGATTATGGTGCCACCTCAGCTGCATAGTCAGCGCCAACTGATAAGGCTAGTCAACAGTATAGACTATTGACTAGGCTATCTGCTTTCTTTTTTTTTAAATTTACATGTTTTCCAAAGTGAACATAATGTGTTTATAAAGCCATACAGTGTTTGGTTTGCATGAAACAAGTTGCGTTGGATTCAAAATGAAGGGCACTATGCATTTTTTTAGGTTCCACACCATTCTGATAACTTTTATTCTTGAGCATAATTTTGAGCACCTCATCACATGTGAACCAAGTGCTTATGCCACATATCTCTTGAACTTCCTTCTTTTGTGACAAAAACCAAATCTAATTTTCCTATCATTTCCTTCCATGTATATAATGTTCCTATCTTGGATCCTCTTGTCATGACCAATGCTCCTTTGCTAATTTTCCAGCCTCCTTTTCCAAAGCTTGTGGAATAACCTTCATCATCTAGTTGTCCCGCAGAGATCAAACTCATGCGCATTTATCTTACTTTCTTGACCTATTTCAACAATATATCTTGTTCATCCTTCATCTTGATCTGGACATCTCCCACTCCAAAAATACTGCAAAAATGATTATTCCCCAAATTCACTCTACCATAATCATGAGGATTATATGCAAAAGAACTATCTTTTCATGGTGTTACATGTTGAGATGCCCCAAAGTCAAGGATCCAATTAAAACTACTTCTATATGTATATAAACATGCATCGTCTACTGAAACTTTAAATAACACATAACCATTTGTGACTACAACTGTAGTCTCACCTTCATTTGTGTTGGATGACTTGTGATTTGTATTGGCAAGTCTCTGATCCTTTTGTCCTTTCTTCCAGACTTAGAATTCTTTCTTCATGTGGTCATATTTTCCCCAATGAAAATAAATGATCTTTCCCCTCCTTTATTTCAACTGACCTCTCGATCTTGATCACCCTTTTCAGCCTTGCTCAATTCTCTTACCACGATCATCTAGAGCTAGAGATTCTCCTCCCTAGTTTTCTACAATTGACTTGCATCGCAAGTCCTCATCCATTAAACTACTGCTAACATTATCAAACTTCAGGGTCCCTGCTGGTGGTTAAGTTCTTATAGATACAATTAAATTTTCCTATTTGTCTAGCATAGAACACATTAACAAAATAGCTCTAATTTTATCATCTAAAATGATTTTAATAGAGGCAAGTTGTGCTTAGTAACTAAAACGCCCTCCTTCATCTTGAGATTATAAAGTTTCTTCATCAAGAACAATTTTTTTGATGTTGTGCTCTTCTCATATAGATCATGGATATTCTTTCATAATCTGTCTACCATATTTTCTCCAGACACATTGAAATACACATTCTTTGCTAGATATTGGTAGATTGTTGCAATTGCCTTTCTGTCTTGCTTATTTCACTCTTCATTTGTCATTGATGTGGGTTTCTTTGTTGTGCCCTTGATCGAAAAATACTAATATTTTAAAATGAATATATCCTCCATTTGTGATTTACATAGGGAAAAATTAACCTCGGTCAATATCTTCATATCAATCATTTTTGTCTCTATTGTCAATAAAATTCACGACCCAAAAACAAAAATATTCCACTTAAAAATAAAGATTTAATTATTATTCTTTTTGCCAAAATCAATCTCCTTTAAACAAAATATTATTTTTCACATATAATAATGACCTTTCCCCTTTTCAAAATATCGATATATAATTATATATGTTTCAAATTAATTATAAAATATACATTATTATAAAATATATATACCATATTTCCACTTCTTAGTAAAGAGTGAAGAGAGACCCAAAGCCAATAGTCATAAACCCAAAATGGATGATGCTTATGGAATAAGACTAATCACTACTTACATATATTACCTGATATGGACAACATTTAAATGGAGTCATTCACCTCAGATTCAACTGCGTTACTCACTTTCTCATGTCTGGATCTAACTGTATAATTCAATACACAGTGTTTATGACTTTCAGTGTCAAAAAAAATACACCATGATGAATTGTAGTCAGTTTATATGTTATGTGTCCTGACCTCCTCACCACCGTCGATGCTCTTATTGACCACTGATCACTGCTACCCCAAGTTGAGCTTCTCGTTGCTGCTTCTGACACATGTCTTCTATCTCTTCTCAAGCTGCTTCTGACACACGTCCTATGTCTCTTCTCAGGTTACGATGTAATCTGTCAAACAATAAAAACTTTCTAGGTAGTGCCATTTGTGAGGAGAAACGGGAAGGGATTGACGACAAGACAACAAAGCACAATACCCTCAAATGATATTTGTAAAGCATTGCTTCTAGATCCATGTATATAAACTTTTCTAACCTCAAAACCTGGATCTGATACCAGTTGTTGGGTTCAGAGAATGCGATTGATTACAACAATACGATAGATACAACATGATTCATTCAAGAAAAGGTAGAACACAAGAGAGGAGACAACAAAAATGAAAGAACACATTATATAGAGAAAAATATACAAAGTAGAACATAAATTATATTTGTATTACACACAGGCTTTGCCTTGGCTTGAATTTCTCAAGAACAGGACAAATTACAAATTTATAGATGAGGGAAGCTGTAGAATTCTCCAATTTTGTTGTGTGGAATGTTGATTTGGGGTAGCATCGGATGTGCTCTAGCCATGAAAATTGGTGGAGAGGCTAAAGCCCATGTGATCTCCAACACCCAAAAATGGTTTTAGTAGATTCTAACCGGTTTGGGAGATCTTAAAATAATTAATATTTGTAATGGAGTTCCTAAGTCTAAACTTAGGAAAAAAAAATATTAATGGGTATTAATATAAAAATGGGTTACAAGGTTCCAAAATTCATGCATGAATCCAAATCTACTCTTAGTTTTTGATTAAATATTTAATCTCAGTCACTGAAGGACCAACAGGAAAAGTATAAGCTGAAGCTCGAGGGTTAGTTGGAGAATACACTGAGGGAGACCAGTCAGTTTTCTCTTTGGAGCGGGGTTAGCTGAGAAATGCGAACTAGTGGCCCGGATAAAAGTAGGAGGAAGCAAGTACGGAACAAAGAGTCAGGATGAACAATAGAAGACTAGCGCAAAGGCAGATGTAGAGCCTCTCAGGAAGATGCAAAGACAGCAGGAGATTGTGTTATCACTAGAGGGCCTGCGTGGGTGACACATAGAGGCCCAGAGATGATGCAGAAAAGTAGGGGCTCACGCAAAGTGTCTCGGAGCTATGCAGAGGTCAGCAAAGCTGATGTTGGGACTGGGAGAAGTGCTAGAGAAATTATTATTTTTTCTCTCTGTTCGATAAGCCAGTTTGGCACCCTGTTGTATGAACGAATTGCTGAATAATAAAATCCTCCCTTGCTGCATTGGTTTTCCCACATTAGGTTTTTCCGGGGACTATTGTCCAAAATAACTGTGTTGATGTGTTGAATCTTTTGCATGTGTTTTTTTCTGAATTATGGTGTGATATCTACAATAGAATTTATTTTATTGTTTATTGAAGAAATTTCATAAATAACTTATTAGAAATAAGTAGGCAAAGTAAATTAGATGTTGAAGTGATAGAATTTTCACATGGTATCAGAGAAAGTAATCAGAGACAGGAAGGGAAAATCAGTTATGCGTCAAGACCATGATACGAAGGGATCCACGTCAGGAGACTTGCACAAATTTTCAAAAATCTACAGAAGAGAAAGTGATTTCGATTTCTCTATGTTGGCTTCCAGGATGGAAGAAGAAGTGCCTTGTATGACTAGTTCTACATCATTAGAAGTATGGTATATAGACACTGGAGCATCTTGGCATATGACGAGAATTAGGGAATGTTTCGTAGATTATTGGGAAGAGAAGATGAACCTTTAGATCACCATGGGGAACAAGGAAAATTGTACTCCAGTAGGGAGGGGTACAATAGTTTTTCAAAGAGAATCAGGAGAACGGTTTTGTGCTACAAATGTGTTGCATGTACCATGATTGGGGATGAACATATTTTTTTTGTCACAACTTCAAGGCAAGGGCTATGATGTCTTCTTCATCAAGGAGAAAGTATATGTCAAACACCTGAGCTAGATAAAGAATGTACAGATCGGGATAAAAGGTAATAGGTTTTACATATTACAACTAGAATCACTAATGGCACCAATAGATAGTCATGGAGGCAAGGACTTGAATAAGCTATGACACAAAAGAATGGGAAATTTGCACCATGGGGCTCTAAGAATTCTTAGGAGCACTGTAACAAGAGTTCCAAATCTTAGTACGAAACAAGATGATGTATGCAGAGGATGTGCTCTAGGAAATTATGCCAACACAACATTTCCTAGAAGTAAAACAGGGTCAAGAGTCTACTAGGATTGATACACTCAGATATCTATGGACTTATGTCCACTAAAGCTTTGAGTGGTGCTGAGTACTTCCTTACCTTCATTGATGATTACTCGAGGAAAATTTGGATTTATTTTCCAAAAACAAGGGACAAGGTTTTCTGTCGATTCAAAGAATTCAAGGCTCTAGTGGAGAACGTGACTGGGAAGAAAATAAAAGTTTTGCGCTTAGATAATGATGGAGAGTATTTCAATAAGGATTTCACTGATGTCTGTGCTAAGGAGTGCATCAGAAGAGAGTGGACAAGTCCTTACAATCTGGAGCAGAACAGAGTATCAAAAAGGAAGAATATGACTATTGTAGAAGTAGTTAGGGCCATGATGTATGATTAGGATATGCCAAAATTCCTATCGGAAGAAGCATGCAACACAATAGTCTATGTTCAGAATAGGACTCCTCATTGGGCGTTGGGCAAGATTACTCCAGAGAAAGTTTTCATAGGGAATATACCTGAGGTCAATAATTTTAGGATATTTGGGAGCTTAATTATATTGCCATGTACCCGAGAAAAAGAGGAAAAAGCTAGATCAAACTATGAAAAAAGGATATCAAGTGGGATATAGAGAGAACCCTAAGGCATATAGAATCTATCTTCCATGGAGTAGGAAGGTAGTTGTTTGATGAAATGTGAAGTTCATGGAAGACAAGGCCTTCAAAAATCTTGTGAGATGCCTTCTGAGGAGAAGTGGAAAGAGGAGTTGTTGGTTAAACCTCCTCAACCAACGGAAGTAAAAAATTCTTCCTCATATTAGGAAGATTCACAAGATGAGGAGGAGCTAAGAGAAGCGCCTGGTGGTAGAGGAATAACTAACACGAAACTTTATCAAATTCTGCGAGATGCAGAGGACTTCATCGGTGCGCTAAGAAACAATAGGAGGGAGTGAAAACAACCAGATAGATATCAGGCATTAGTAGCTCAAGATGGGGAGCCTGCTAGTTTGCAGGAGGTAGATGAACATTAGTTTTTGCTAAATGTGATGGTAGAGGAGTACAAATCCATAATGGTGAATGATGTCTGGGAGGTAGTGCAAAGGCCTTAAGACAGATTAGTGGTAGGTTCGAGATGGATCTACAAGATCAAATATGCTGCAGATGACAGTGTTAGGAAATATAAGGCTATGTTTGTGACTAAGACATATCCTCAAAAGGAAGGAATTGACTACGAGGAAACCTTCACCCTAGTATCTAGGTATACATCTATTAGGATCGTGATATCTCTCATGGCACATATGGGGTGGGAGATTCATCAGATGGATGTAAAAACAAATTTTTTGAACTGTGTAATAGAAGAAGAGGTATACATTGAACAACTGGAGGGCCTTGAGTCACGTGAGAGGAAGTCTCTTGCATGCAGGTTGAAGAAAGCCCTGTATGGGCTGAAATAGGCACCTAGAGCATGGTATGGTCAAATTGATGGCTACTTGTAGAGGATGGGATTTGTCAAGGGTGATGCGGATCCAAATCTCTACTATCTAGTTGTAGAAAATGAGCCGCTAATTTTAGTATTATATGTGGATGATCTCTTTCTGATAGGATCATCCAGGACCATTGGGAACTGCTAGAAGAATCTAGCCACATATTTCGATATGAAGGATTTTCGACAAATGCATTATTTCCTAGGGTTGGAACTTTGGCAGCAAAAGGGAGAGATCTTCCTTGGGCAAGGGAGGTATGCTACATAAATCCTGAAAAGATTTAGGATGGAGGACTGTAGATCCATGGCTACTCCAATGATCACCAACTGGAAGAAGATTGATGGATCAGAAGACAAATATGTTGATCCCACCTTATATAGGAAGATCATAGGGTCCCTGATGTATCTAGTCAATACCAGGCTAGACATTTGCTACGTTGTCAACACCCTCAGTCAATTCATGGTGGAACCAAAGAGGGAGCACTGGGCAGCAACTAATCATGTTCTCAGGTATTTACAAGGAATGGTTGATTATGGACTCTTGTACACTAGGGGTAAGGATATCATATTGACTGGATTTACTAATGCATATTGGGCAGGAATTTCAGTGGATCAGTAACGTACCTTTGGGTACTATTTCAACATTGGATCATGAATGACTTCCTGGTGCAGTAGGAAACAAAAGCCTCTAGCTCTGAGCTCATCTGAGGTAGAGTATATGGTATTGAGCATAGCTGCGTGTGAGGCCAAATGGCTTAGAAAACTACTTGTGAGCCTATTTAGAATAAAAATGGAGGTGACCAGGATCATGTGCGATAATAAGAGTTGCATCAAGCTCTATGAGAATCCATGGTTTCACGATCGGTCAAAGCATATTGATATTTGGTGTCACTTTGTTAGAGACTATGTCCAACGAGTAGTTGTACATTTGACCTACAGTCATATAGGAGATCAGTTGGTAGACATCCTTACCAAGGCCCTTCGAAGAACCAAGTTTGATTATTTCAGGGAGAAGATGGGGATGCTAAAGAATCCATTTTAGTAGCAGAAATGGGTATGATGTTGCAATGTAGTAGAAGTCAACAATAGCATGATGCAACATGATGATTAGGAGTTCGGAGTGCAAATGTAGTGTTGGGAAGAAGGACCAGTAGCAACACGGATGCAAAGGGAGTTACAGTGCAGATGTAGTGTTGGGAAGATGGACCAGCAACACCACAGATGAAAAGGGAGCTACAATACAAATGTAGCAGTGGCAATGATATAGCCATGGGCAGCAATACATGATGCAACAATGTAAAGAATATTGTGTAGGTAGGCTTAGCATTAGCAAAGGTACCAATGTCGTATGATTAGAGTAATTCTTAGTGTGGAGTATTACTAGAGCAGAGTCCTTGCTAAGAGGGAATGTTGATTTGGGGTAGTATCAGATGTGATCTAGCCATGAAAATTGGTGGATAGTCTAAATGGCATGAGATCTCCAAGACCAAAAAATGGTTTGGGAACATTCTAACTGGTTTTGTAGATATTAAAATAATTAATATTTTTAATGCAGTTCCTTAGTCTAAAATTAGGAAAAATAAAATATTAATGGGTATTAATATAAAATTGGGTTAGATGGTTCCAAAAGTCATGGATCAAGGAAAATATAATCTTAGTTGTTGATTAGAGATTTAATCTTGGTCGTTGAAGGACCAATAGGAAAAGTATAAGATGAGGCTTGAGTGTCAATTAGAGAATACACTAAGGGAGACCAGTTAGTTCGATTTCTGGAGTGAGGTTAGCTAAGAAATTCGAACTAGTCGTCTGGAGAGTAGTAGGAGGCAGCAAGTATGGAACAGAGAGTCATGGTCAACACCAGAAGACTAGTGCAGAGGCAGACACAGAGCCTCTTAGGAAGACACAGAGGTAACAATAGACTACACAGTCAGTAGATGGCCTGTGTGGGTGATGGAGAGAGGCCCAGGGATAACACAAACAAGTAGGGGCTGACACAGAGTGTCTGGAAGCTATGCAGAGGTTAGCCAAGCTGACGTTGATACTGGGAGAAGTGTTGGAGATTTTGTTTTCTCTCTATTCGTTAAGCCAGTTTGGCACCCTATTGTATGAAAGAATTCCTGAATAACAAAATCCTCCCTTGCTGCACCAGCTTTCCCACATTGGGTTTTTCTGAGGACTTTTGTCCAAAATAACTATGTTGATGTGTTGAATCTTGTGCATGTGTTTGTTTTTTAATTATGGTGTGATATCTACAACATAATTTATTTTAATGTTTATTGAAGGAATTTCATAAATATCTTATTGAAAATAAGTAGGCAATGTAAATTAGATGTTACAATGATAGAATTTTTCACATGGAATACATGACTGCACAGTGGGTTTAATGGATGACATAGTAGGTTGGTGTTGGTGGCATGGGTAGCAGACGACTAAGGATAGTGCCAAAGACTTCATTGGTTTCACATTGAACATTTAGAAGAGGTTTGGAAATATCTGGAAAATATGAAACAAGGCCAATGTCAGAGCCCGCAAAAAGTTTGGAGAGGATGTGACGGAGATGGAAAACACTCTGAGAATTTCTTCATACCATTTCTTGGAACGATGTAGGCTCATGATTTGATGGGAAGAAAGGAAATATTATAAGAAAAATCAATTCCCTAGTGTATCTCTCCTTTATATAAGAAAGGAAAAGTAAAATGATTGAAGTTGTAAGTATGTGAATGGAAAAGTTGTTTTCTACGAAGATACTTTTCCAATTAGGTTGCTTGTGTTATTTTTGCAATGCAATTTTCAATTCTTAATTTGAAGGTAAAGGACCTTCTTTCATTTTTTTAAAGTCTTCTTAAGAAAAGGCCCTCCTTCCAAGTCAATTGTTTATTTTCTTTATGAGATTGTAATTTTTTTAGTTAAATCAGCATAATGGCAATAACCTATTTTTAGGGCTGTGAGAATCTCTGGAAGAATTGAAGCCCTTATGTAAAACATGTTCTGAATGTTTAATAAATATGTTTCCTAGATAAATGTGTTTAACATGGATTGTTTAGAGAAAATAAATTATGTCCATTGGATGTGCTTATACAACTACAATATGAGATTTAGATGCTTATAGATTTATAGGGTGGATTTTCACCTTGAGATTTCAGATATTTGAAGATTGAGAAAATTGAAATATCTATTAATTATATTATAAGGGTAGTGAAGACATTCTACTTTCACATGAAATTTTTGAAAAGATATATTTTTTAAATTTTAAATAATTGTCTTAAGACCTTTCATGACCAACCCTTTTCTCTAAGGTAATGAGTACGACCTTTCAGGATGCACCCTTTTCTCTAAAACCATGAATGAGACCATTCAGGATAACCCTTTCTCTCCAAGACCATGAATATGACATTTCTCAGGCATGTCCATCTTTTACGGGCCATAATATGAAGCAAAGAAAATAGTCACATCAGTGGAAAATAACTCCTAGAATGACATCAATTATGCCCACAATTGCAAGTTCTCCATCTCACGATTTTCTCACTACAATGAAAAACTTTCTAGCAGGGACGAAATCAACATGCAACCCTAGTATAGGGGCAAGTCTAGTTGCCCCATCTCAAGCTTCATTTTCTACAAGAGCTCTAGATAATCACTAATAAATTAACAAATTAATCTTGGGTCTATCATGGCTCTAAGCTTTCCTTCAACAAATTTTGTGCCCACATCAGTATTTGGTCACCTTCAATTTCAAATTATATGAGCACACCAACATTAAGGACTATAACTAGGAGCTAAGGACGCATCTCACAATAGAAATTTATAGATCTTATATCCAACTAAACTTCATCTCAAGATGGCAGTAGGATCACACCATATGTGTTGGGGCCTTTGCATATCTCTCAAAGTGCATTAGGAAAATATACACAAAATGAATATGAGCAACAACCACAATAGTTAGTCTCCCTAACGGAATATAGAAATCTAGTTGCACTAAGGAGCTCTTCATATCATAACTATGCTCATTTCAATCCAAAAAAATTGATTTGTACCCATAATTTGTATATGCAGCAACAAGAAATACAATGATCCCATTTTTCATCTCAATCTAGTCATCAAGTATCAAGAGTCCATTAGAAACAACAAATGCAATCATTAAATTCCCCATAAAAATATTTTAGTAGTCCTGATATGCGTCAACAATAGGAGAAGAAACGACAAATTCAACAATGTTCATCAACATCATCCAATTATGGGACATTATCACTTGCCTTTCGAACATTAACATTGGGTGGTGGCCCCACAAAAATTAATCTCGGTAGATATATTGGAGAATTCAAATGCACACTATAGTGAAAAACATCACTCAAATAGCCCACATGTAAACATTTGCAAATGAATCTGAAATCTCGTAGAGGAAAAACAAATGTTGTAGGTGAAACTCCTATTTAGTGAGTTCCCAATCTGTTGAAAAAGAACTTCGCAAGCATGTGTCATTTATATGCCTTTTTCTTATCAACTACTTATTGTTTGATTACTTTTAGAGAAGATGCATTTAGTCAAGATCATGTAAACGGAGTTTAAATGTTACAAACTCCTACTAATTTATGTAACTCCTATATTAAAAACATAAGCCCTATGAAATTTTAATGCTTATTATCCTTAGGCATCTTCTATATGTCTGGCTTCAGGAATCCTAAAAACGTTAGGAGGAAATATGGCAGAAGAGATGAGGAGACCAAGTGGACTAAGCTTGTCTATGACACTATCTTCTGGTGTTGGAACTCAAAAAAGTGGATTGGCATCCAGTCACCATTGTAAATGTAATGCAACATGAAAAATAAACTTTTGTGAGTTCAATTATTGTGCCTTTTCGTCAAATTCCTCAAATTTATATCCGCTAGCCTTCAATCCCATTAGTCGCAGGACCTAGTAACCCTGTAACTAGCACTTTGTGTGTATTGCATCGGTAAGTTAAAGTAAGTGTGGTGCAACCTTAATCCAACAAAAAAAATAGTTTTGAATCTTTGAGAAATTTGTCCATCCATATAACTTGTTTCTAGAAGTGTCCATAGTTGTTGTGAAGGCACATGCATTCATTAAAAAGATGAACACCATCACATCTAAGTTTATCTAAACTAGTTAGTAGTAAATTACATTGCAAAAGAGTGTTGGCTTATTTGCATGTTTATTTGTGATCTTAAATGGTTCTCCCTTATATATTTGAAACCTAATCTCCAATATTTCAAGAACTTTTTATTTTTTAATTTTTTGTTATAGTCCCTTGTTGACATGCATTGAGACATGCCTATTCATGAAATGTAGATTAAAGTCTAGGAATATTTTTTTACCATTTATGATGTATGAGTTCTTTCAACTTCTTACCATGGGTATATATGTTGGGAAGGTAACAATTGGATATTGGGTTATTGTGCCCATTGATTTCGAAGGAGGCTAGGGTTTACCTTCAAAACTTGGAGTTCCATGAGTTTGCTTCAGCTTCTGTATATTACGTTGACATGAATCTCTCAAGTTACCTGAAAGAATTCAAGTCTTTAATATTTGAAATTTTATTTCACGGAGTGTAGTTATATGATCAACCATTTTTTTGTAGTTTCATATGGTTGGATGTTCTGAGTGAAGTTAATTTGTAGTTGCATTAATAGATTGTAAATGCTTCCATTGATTCTAGTAACTTTGGGACTAATTTAAACAAAGTTGAGTTTCATATTTATCCTTATTTTTTTGTTTGACTTGTGAATTGTGCAATTTTCGTGTCATTTTTAATATCTCACCAAGTTATTATTCTCTTTTCTTGCTACGATGTCAAGACTATTACATGGTTTCATCTACTTGTTTTACTCGTCATGTTCTCATTGGAATTACCACTTTCCACTAGCAATTCCTAGAAGGTCTCTAGACTAATTTCAAGAGCCCCAATATGATTTAATATCACCAGTCCCCATGACATATCCCACTTGCTTACCATATTCCTTTTCCCTCAAGGGATGGACAAATCATAGAGGAGATCATTAAAGTTAAAGGTTGCTAAGTATTTTATTTTGTGTGTTGAATTGCATTGGAGGAATATTTTTGGTCTCCTACTTAAGTGTATGATGGAAGAAGAGGCTATATTCTTAGTAAAATATGTGCATCAAGCGATTTGAATTCCAATAATTCCAAACACAAATAAAGACAATGACTCAATTAATAACTAATGAGATCCATCTGAGAGAGATATCGTGGATAGATCAAGACCTATAACATGGATAGAGTGAAATCTATAGTGATTAATGAAAGAATCAAATGTTTCCCTCGACCTGCAAGTTCCAGATATTTTGTCGTGACCTAGTGCATTATAGTTCTACGTAGGATGAGGGCTAGTTAAATTTGTTTCTTCCGAAGACATCAAATGAAGAATCCATTTTAATTTATCGAAAAATCGCTTCACTAACCTGAGTGAGACCTCATGCTCAACCTCTCATTTTAAAGGGAATTTCAACGTGTTCCAATCCATGAGGATCTTACCACTATGGAAACATCACTGCCACTCTCACCAAAATCTCGATTTTTACCACACAATAATTGCAGTGGCATAGGTGGAGCTCTAGTGGTGGCAGAAAAGGAAATAATTCCAATATCGAGTGTTATATCATGCATGTCACTTGAAGACTGGTGGACTTTGAATTGATCTCATTCCTAAATCTTTTGAATGTATAAATTAATTTGAATCATTGTTCATTTACATTAATTAAAATTCTCTCTTTCTTCACATACTATTGTATTTATAATATTTTATATATGTACCCTTGGCATAATCCTATCCCGTGTTTTGAAAAGTGAGGGACCCATACTTACAACTGCACCCATGTACCTGTATCTTGGCATCTTAGGTCTCTTTGTATATTTGCACATGTTATAGTGTGCACGGTAGGTTAAAAATTTCAGTCTTACTATTGTATATTTAGTGTGAATCTTGTGATACACAATTGGGATACTAAAATTATGATATTGTGAAGATGCTACTTTTCATCAATATATAAGATGAATCTTTTTTTATGAAGAAC
The DNA here is from genome assembly GCA_000404065.3 of Pinus taeda. Classification (NCBI taxonomy): domain Eukaryota; kingdom Viridiplantae; phylum Streptophyta; class Pinopsida; order Pinales; family Pinaceae; genus Pinus; species Pinus taeda. Next base: position 44,394 of record APFE031677590.1, on the reverse strand, counting down.
ATGTTTTTTTTCTTGTAGGAAACCTCCTAGAAGAAAGTTTTTGAAAATTGAAATACATTGTTGATGGATATTAAATTTGCATATTCTGTATATTCATTGATCATAGAGAAATATACTGAGAAATTAATGATGCATTATATTTATTGAAATTTTAAGTACATGTTCCTCATGTGCCTCTCTTGAATTGATTTTCATTGACATCCTTTCATAATTAGGAGTTCTAGGTTCAAAATGCCGAGTTTGTGGAAATGTATGAACATAAATTCTATGATGTTGAATATGATATCCATAAACTTGGATGCATCAATAATCATGGAGATGGTAACTTAATTATTTCTATGACCCTCACAATTTATATATTGTACTTTATAATCACTTTGTGAGAACTTTGAAGTTGTTTCACGTGATTATCATTAGATTGACACTTGTATGAACAAAGAACATGAAAATAACATATGACTTAGCATGTCTCTGACTTGCTACAAAAATTTAATTTCCTTTTCAAACTTGTTAAAATTGGTAATTGAGTTAGTTATATGAACCATTTCTTAATGTTTCTTAATTTGTATTTTGGTGGTTGTAACATTTTACTTTGTTATATTAAAATATATTGCATGTTTTTGTATGTATGTTATTTATCTATTCTTAATTTTTAAAATATTTTTAAGGAGACAATTAAGATCCTCTTTCACACAACGATATATTACAAACAACCACCTCTATTCATAGTTTATTACAAATAATCACCTATTATTAGTCTAGCTTTGTTGATAATCTATTACAATCAACCACCTATTATTGGAACATAATACACCACAACTCATTATTCAAAAAAGACACTTTACTTTCCTTATACAACATATACACCTTGTATTATCTTCAGTATTTTCTCCCCCCCTGCATGTTTTTGAATCGGAGGGGGGTCTCTCAAACCATTAATAGTTTTGTTGTTGGGCATGCTTATCCTTCAGCTTTGTTTTCATTGCCAGACTTGCATATCCTTCAGCATTTATTTCAAATGTTTGTGTATATATATTTGAATGTTTAAAAAACCTTGAAACACTATCAGTGTGCCCATTCACCTTTTGGTGCAAAAAATAGTAACTTAATATTTGTTAAATGTTCTTTTTTCTCCCAATCCTAAAGATGTACATACACTTAGCTTGTGAAATGTTTTGTCACACTTACATAATTTTAACATGTGCTTTGTAATGTTGACGATATTACATGTGTATTATATATAACACATGTGCACACATGTATATGCCTATGTGCATCTCCACATGCTTTCGCGTTCCCCACATGTCTCATGCTTGTACACGTAAATGAGAGTGTATGTGTGCATGTGTTTTTCACACATCCAAATGCATGCCGACACATCCTAGTTGCATGAGCGTGTGCATGCATATGCAAATACACAGGTACACATATTATTATTTGTTATATTTCTATTTGTACACATGGTGAAACCTCTCATGGGTAGCCCATGAATAACTTCCATGACATTGAATGACAAAATTAGTTTTTATAATTACCATAGTTGAGAAAATACAACCATTAAATTGTACTTGAGTTAAGCTCTTCTCAACCTCATTGTTGTTATAATGCAATCCCAATATTGAATTGGTGTCGACAAATTAAACTCACCATCAATTAGAGAGATTGATTTGTATTTGTGTTAGAGACTAACCTGTAAGAAACTTCTAGGTTATTTTTTCGAGGGAGTTTAAATCATGAGTGGATGGAAAAAACTCCTAACAATGAAATTAAAATGCCAATAATGAAATGAGGTACCCCATTATGAATGAATCACATAGTTAAGTTTTTAATAAGATTTTGTTGAGTTTATTGTTCTCTTAAACTCCAAATTCATTAAGAATTTTGTCAAGTTGATTTTTTCAACGCTCGTAACTTTTAATAAAAAAAGAGATAGTTGTATTAATGACACATTGCAGACTACAAAATGGTAGTAATATCAATCTCTTGTTATCGATACAAACATCATGTTTGACCTTGGAATTTGAGGTCCATCATTTTATTAAGCTCACTCAATTTTTTTTGAATGAATGTGACTAAACTATCAGTTACTCAAAACATCTTTAAGGATTCTTCACACCTTTGAACGAGAGCACATAGTTTCCTAGATCATTAAAATACTAGATTTGATGGAAGAAATAAATATTTTGAGGGAAGCTGATTTCCAAGAAGCCTCATGCTCCTTGACTTGAAGGAGATGAGAATCCTATAGCACATTTATACAGAGCTAAATTTTCTCTAAGGGCCCTAGCAATAGAAACTCTTTTCATTCCTTGATTTCCATTTTGGATTTCTTCTGAGCTTTAAGTAGATAATAGTGGAGTCCATTGCTTGGCCATCACTATAAGGGAGAATCATGAAATGATTCTTCCTATGTGAGAGAACAATGATAGAAACAAGAAGGGGAAGGAAAGTGTGATAGGGCAGGGAAAAGGGATTCAAGGATAGAGGGCTCCACATGAGGTGAGGAGAGTCCATTTAGGAGTAGCGAGGGAGGAAGAGGTACCAATAGGAGGGCATATATGATCCTAAAGAGAAATAATAGGAGGCAGAATAATAAGAGGGTGAGAAGGGATTTTTTAATTAATGGTTGGAAGGTTGTCAAATTGAAACTATGATGGAGAGTTTCACGTATCTGAACCTGTAGAGATCCCTTTCGAATGAGGAGTGCTTCAAAACTTATTAATAGGAGAGAAGTTCTCTAGAGAAATGTTCTGATCCACTCCCATAGGGCTCGAACTCATTCAATATTTCTTAATGTCTACAAATTTATGACAAAAATGACACATAAATAGAGTCTTCTAGTAATCCATTTTTTCTACCCAGACTAACCATCTAAGGAAATCTCCACATTAGCAATGAGATTGTCATGGAGGCATACATTCACATTGATTTATATCATTTTGTTCTCTTCCTTCTGTTGAGTGATAAAAGGTGTCTTTTTAGCCCCTATTTATCCTACATTAATTATCAATCCAAGTATGATTTTTTATCTCAAGAGTGCTCTCAGTCTGAGGCGGTCACTTTATTCAAGAGTAATGTTTTCTAGTTGTAGTATAGTGCTAAATACAAGAGTAAATGGATGTTGGAAATAGAATCTACTTGTAATTAAAGGGAACCTTAATGCTTTGAAACTTAAATCATTCATTCAAAAAACTACAACAATTTATCAATCAAGGATGTAGTAGTGTTAACCCTTTCCTCTGTTAACTGATATAAATGAAATCAATCATAAACAACACCTCCAATATGAAAACTTAGACAATTATAGTCAATGTTCTTTATAGTTGTAGATCTTTCAATCCACACTAAAGAAAATAACTAGAAATAACAATTCAATTGGAAATTCTTACTAAAACACACTTGTTTCACTATCAATTAAAAGGTGAAAGAAAATCCTTGCAGAAAAGGAGCAGCAAGTAAGTCTGTTGAAAAGATTGAAAAGTAAAGCTTAATCTACAGAAATGAATCGAACAACAATCTTTACCCGAAATGAACTAAATAGTAATCTTCAGATAATAAAGGAACAACAGATCTCATTAAGTGTAAACACACAACGACTATAAAGTAATTGAATCAGTAATCTTATTATGGTAGAGTGAACATTAATTGTAGGTATAAAGGAATGATAATCGCGATTATAATTGAATAGCATTTAAATGAACAACAGTTGCAGTTGTGAGTGAACAACAAAATCTAAACTAGACAACGAAGTATTGTTTCAAAATGAATAATATGACATTGAGTTATGAATAACAATCATGTTATCAACATAGTCTAATTACGATCTTGATGTAACAGAGTAATGCAATGAGATGTTTAGAAACAAAATATTACCGAATAAAGGGAATTAAGGAAATGCAAAGGAAATCAAACCACACACGACTGTAATTGTAAAATAGTGGTACAAGAAGCAAGTGGATCCACCAGGGCTGGGCCCTTAGCCACCAGGGAAGCACTGCTATGTTTACTATAGGATAATGGAACGAAAATTGAGTTATATATTAATCATATATGGCAGAGTTAGAATTATTGCTCCTCAAAGAGAGTCGATGTTCAAAGTTGAAATTACAACAATAATTCTGAAAAATCAATCCCTTTTAGGCAGATAAATCACGGTATAGATAGCTTTTAAAGTAGCGATCCCTCGGGATTAGAATGTCCTAAGGGCTTTGCTTAATCTTCCATCCTCAGTTGTCTTCTTGTCCTCTTGTGTAGCCACTCTATTTTCTCTGTCTTTTCCTGAGCTGTGTGCTCTAGTCTCGTTCTTCTTGTCTGGACATGGTTTCCTAACGGAGGAACAACAATTGCCTTGTTTTTGTCTTTACCTTCTGAATAATGATTTTCTATTCCCTTCACTTTCTGTATAGAAAAAGACAATAATTAGTTATTTTGTATTAATAAAAAATCTCCTTAATTCTATCATAATTCTTTAACATATTACCATCTTAGAATGTAAAGGAGTTATGATTCAAAGGAAAAGATAAAGAAATGAATGATAATACATACCTTTTCCATCGCTCAACACACCCACCTGCTTACTCATTTTCATGTCCTCATGAAAACTGTGTAATTTACATGCAAGGCAGTTAAGGAATAGGTTGGAGAGGGATTTTCATGAAGTGGTATAAAATCATGATGTGTAGCTAAAACTTAAAAAAATTTCCCTGTCTGCCCTTCAGGAAATTCATATAGGGCCTTATACCCTGCTACAAGATACCAGATAATTGGGCTCTGAAACCTACAACTTAGCCAATATGGGCCCTCTCTCAAGATGAGGTTACTATAGGTAACCAGGCGACCAACAGCTGACTTAAAATTTTCATAATTGAATGGCTCTATGTCCTAAACATTCCAATTGGAAGTCTTCCATTGGAGTTTAGCTACTGCTGTGGCAAGGTCTTTGATGGATAGAAAGTATTCTACCCCTTTCTAGACAACTGCTTTATGAATGGGTCCCAATTTCTGGATCATACCCTTATTTCTCATTAAGCTTCTATGCTTATCCCACATATGTAATGGGTTTTCTGGTTCACCCGTTACCCAAAGGTCTAACCCATTTTATTATCTCTGAAAGGTGTTATGGGACTTGAGCCATTTTAACTGGTTAACACTGGACATCACCCACAAAGGGGCTTGGATTCTTCCCCATTTCCTCCTCCAATATAAAGTTATGCAAATAAAATTCACAGATTAATCGCGGAAATTTTACTCCATAGTGTTTATATCAAGCAATGAAATCATCAATGGTTTTAAATTCTATAGGCTTCCCTGCCTTAACAGCCTTAATTTTCAACTGAAAATATCTTTCAAATAAAAACAAAGCATAATTTTTGGTAGGGGACCTACATGCTAGAACATCTGTATATAGAGAACAGAGAGTATCCATTTGGCTCATGACTGTGTCTGGTCTATTAGTTACCCTTTTAACTTTTTCCTCTGCCCTTCAACATCTATCGAAGGCCTTGCTCTTCGATGCATTGATGTTCTTTACTTGTTGTTGTAACTTTTGATATTTCTCCTAAGGAATAGTTTCTTTTGTGAGCTTTTCTATAATCTATTGGGCTTGTGCTAGATCCTTTTAGAGTTTTACTACCCTAATGTCATTCTCCGTCAAAACACTTTTAGGTTGAGGATCTACCCAGATCTTCTTATTGCGACATTTGGCTTCCTTAGTCTATGTTTCTCTGTCATGAACTGTCCGGTCGGTTGTGACGCTAGAGGACAATACCTTTGTCTGGATGTCCTTATTATAGACTAGTGTGTCTTTTGTTTGGGCCTCTACGTTTGTAATAGTCGCATGTTATTCCTTGCTATCCCTAATGGATATGGGCTTGGTCTGAGTCTCCTTTGACTTTATTTTATGGGGTTTCGTCTAGGTGGTTGTGATCCGGATTTAAATAAGAATGCAAAAAATTACAGAGATAACCATTAATACAGAGATGCAGTGAAAGTAATACTTCATTTCATTAATGTAAAATACAAAATATGCTTACAAATAGAGTTGGAAATAAACCAGCTAGGGCGATGGTAACTTATCTCTGAGAAGAGATGTGGCGGCTACATGCCTTTGAACTATGTTACAATGAGGCCCAAAGGCCTATTTATTGTTGAGAGACAAACAAAAAACCCTTAACATTCCAAGACCTAATCCTAGAAGATGAAACGCCAAACTGTGGGCCTCGTCTGGGTAAATTGGGTACATCAACATCCCAGGGTTGTAACTTTGTCATACGATCTCCATTTGACGTGCACAATATCCCGTTAGAAAGATCTATCGAAGAACTACAACTTTGGGAAGAGCAACATCTATCCATGGACCCATGTTGCTCCCATTTTTCCCAAAAAACTTCGTTTAGGGCCTCAAAACGGCTCCAGAAATTCAGGACCTGAAAAACTGCTAGAAATAGTAAACTGGGGTACAATTAAGGAAACTGAAAAGCTGAAAGAAACAATGGTGGGGGTCCAAGTGGATTTGGAAGGTGGCCACCAATATCCACCTAGATCATTCCTCCCTGCTTTGGAAGCAATGGTCCACATCGCGTTGAGTTCCTCCATGAGATGAGGAAACTTCTGTTGAACTTGGTCCCTAGTGAGCCACTTTCCCTGGTAAAAGAGTTGGCTTTCTTTGATAACTCGATACAATTGGATATTCTGCTGGAAAGTGTGCTTGATCTGTGTGTCCATTATCCGATCAGCTACAACTTGTTCCACACAATCTGGATTTAACTCTGTGGGTGTGAGCTATTTTGCAATGTTGGATGTGTCTAGTAATGGTGGAAAGTATGGCTGAAGGTAGTACACATTGAACACAGGGTGTAGGCCAAGGAATGGAGGAATGTGGAGCTCAAATGCATTGTCTGCCATAGCCTTGGTAATGGTGTAAGGACCATATCGAAGTGGTTTGAGTTTCCGATAGGCTCTGGTAAGGCATTCCTTTTGTAAGTACAACCAAACTTTGTCGCCAACCTGAAACTTGTGTGGCACCTGATGTTGATCATGTCCTTGCTTGTACTTGGCATTTGATTTCTCCAGAATGTCATGGACCTGCAGGTGAATATGTTGGATGTGCTCACTGAAGTTGTTCGCCTTATATGTTTTGGACTAGACATGAGTTGAATATCCGTGAGTAGCTATAAATGGCATGGGCACATCAATGGGACATAGTGGCTGGAATCCCAAGCCCACCTGAAAAGGACTGTGGCCAGTCGAGCTGTGGAGAGCCAGGTTGTAGCTGTGCTAAACATAAGGAAGGATGTTGTCCCATGTGCATGGATGCTTTGAGTTGTACATGCGCAAAATGTGTACAATCATCCTGTTGACAACCTCTGTTTGGCCATCAGTTTGAGGATGGAAGGCTAGGGAATTAGTGAGTTTGGTGTCGAGTATCGACCAGAGATTGGACCAAAATGTACTGAGAAACCCGTTGTCATGATCTGAGATGATAGACTATGGGATCCCAAAGTGTACCCACACTCGTTCAAAGAAGAGCTTAGTAGTGGCTTCTGCTATGATATTCTTCTTAGAGGCAACCATAATGGCCATCTTCGAGAACCTGTCAACGACCACAAAAACACAATTGTTTCCATGCTTAGTGGAAGGAAGGCTTGACATGTAATCCATGGAGATGGATTCCCAAGGTCGAATAGGGGCAAGCAACGGGGTATAGCGGCCTTCATTCTTGATGGTTGGTTTGGTAATGGTGCAGGCAGTGCATGATCTCATGTACTTCCTGACATCCTGTCGATGATTCAGCCAATATAAATAATTCTGCAGCACTGCCACTATTTTCTCGACCCTGAAATGTCTAGCAGCCCGATTGTAGTGTGCTTCCCAAATCATCTTGGCACGCTCGCTTGAAGGAACACAAAGGTGACCCAGGGGGCATAACATGGCATCCTGGAGGTGAAAATCTGGAACATGCTAACCCTCCAAGAGTGTCTAGTATGTGTGGCCAAATTCTGGGTTGCTTTTGTAGAGACATGGCCAATCAGAAGTCTCATGCCCACAAGAGTTGAGCACAATGGTTAACGCCATGATTGGTGGTCGACTGAGGCAATCTACAACATTATTGGTGATACCCTTCTTATACTTGATATTCAAATGGAACTGTTGCAGGTATGTGGACCACTTCTGATGGTGATCATTCTGCAATTTCCCTTGGGTTTGTATGACCTCCAGGGGTCTGTGGTCTATGTGGATGACCGTTTCCTTCCCCAAAATGTAATGCTTCCATTGTCAGCAAGCCTGCACAATGGAATACATCTCTTTGTGATAAGTTGGATACTTCTAGACTGTTTCTGAAAGTGTATCACTGTGATATGCCATTGGATGCCTATGTTAAGTGAGGATTGCCCCAATAACATAGTCAAAGGCATCTGTCTCAACCTCAAATGGTTGTTGCAAGTCTGGTAATGTGAGCACTGGTGCCATGCAGAGGTGATCTTTTAACTCTGTGAATGCCTTCTGTTGAGGTCGTGGCCACCATCTTCTTCGTTCCTTGAGGGCATATCATCAGGAAAACAAATTTCTCAGTTTTGGAAATGAGCTTAGTGCATTGTTTTGCAGTAATAAAAGAGATAGCAGTAGGCGATGCTACCTCCGGTAACCTGTACAACTTATTTCCCAAAGTAACAATAACAGCACTGGGCCTTGATTCATACATAGCATGTCGCTTCCACAAGTAAGGTTGTCCTAATAATACATCACAAGCTTGAAGGGGAGCAATGTCACACAATACATCATTCGTGAAGGGCTTGATGATGTATGGAAGGCGACACTGCCAGCTCACGCAAAGATCTCGTCCTTGGTGAAGCCACCTGATGGTGTATGGTTGTGGATGTGCTACGGTTGGTAAGCCCAGTAGCTTCAGGACCTCTGCAGAAATGAGGTTCTTTTGGCTCCCACTACTCACAATCAATTGTAGCTAGGAGCCCTTTACCCACATCCAGGAGTGGAAGAGACGCTCCTCCTCCTCTGGATCTTCGGGTTCCTCGTTCTGGATCTTCGTGGTGGCAATGATGGCGTTGGGCTCCACATTGATAATTTTCTTCCCTTTTTCATTCCCTTTGTGAGGTTCTCACTCAAATTTGGAACATGCATCTGATTTTGAAACCTTTATCTCAGTCACTAGTGACTGTTTGGCCCCACACTCACTTGTGTTGTGAGTGGAGCTCTTATGGAACTCACACCACTTTCCTGTGTCCTTTTTTTGCTTCACGGCGTTGTTCTTTGCTTGTAGCTTTGGCGGGTTTTCTTGGGCTACCCCGCCTTGGCTTTGTCCTTTGTTCTGCAATTTGGGGGCACCTCTCCCTTGCTTTGGATTCGGAGATTCAAAGTCTAGCTTCTTATGTTTAATGTTTTGTTCAACCTTGATGGCATATCGGTATGCCGTGCTGAGCGAGGGGATGTTCAGGAATTCTATTTCTTCTTGGATGTAATTGTGCACGCAGCCACGGTATTTGAGTATGAAATGCTACTCTAAATCCTTGATACCCAAATTTGTGTGAACAGTATGGAAAATATTGGTAAACTCCGGCACATCATGGTCCCTTCCTTGCCGCAGCATGGTCCACTTTATGTATTGATCCTCATAGCTTCCGACAGGGTAGTACTGCCCCTTAATGGCCTCTTGGAAGGAATCCCAAGTGGGTGCGGCTGAAAACAGTGATTATGTACTTTCATCCTTCTGCTCGCAATAGGTTTCCCACCAGTCATTGACGTGGGGGATTTCTTCGAGAAGAGTGAAAATAATATTTTCTTGACTCGAAAAATCATGAACAGAAAAATAACCCTCTAGCAGATTTAACCATTTATCGACGGAATTTGCATCCATCTAACCCACGAATATGGGGATTTCAAAATTAAATTGTACCTTAAATGGTATGGCATTTCTAGAGTAGCTCTTGGAAGCCGATGTGTCGCCCCTAGGTAGCGGCTGAAGGATCTGGGCGAAGTTGTCCATCATCACGTTCCTTTGTCACTCGAGGGCTTCTTCGAGCAAGATTTTGATAGGATCTCCTGTCTCCTTTTCTTTCCTTTCATCCACCATGGGAGGCCATTGGGATTTATGAGGTTGGTCTTCCAAAGGTTCAACTAGTTGAAGCCCTAACTCCTTATATCCCGACCTCGTTGGGGACATGCAAAGAAAAACAGAGAAAAAAGTAGCCTGCTCTGATACCACTGATCTAGATTTAAATAGGAATGCAACAAATTATAGAGATAACCATTAACACACAAATGCAGTGGAAATAATACTTCATTTCATTAATGCAAAATATGGAAATATTCTTACAAATAGAGTTGGAAATAAACCAGCTAGGGCGATCGTAGTTTATCTCTAAGAAGAGATGTGGCGGCTACATGCCTCTAAACTATGTTACAATGAGGCTCGAAGGCCTATTTATTGTTGAGAAACAAATGGAAAACCCTTAACATTCCAAAATCTAACCCTGGAAGATGAAACGCCAAACTGTGGGCCTCGTTTGGGTAAATTGGTACATCAACTTCTCAGGGTCGTAACATTGGCATACGATCTTCGTTTGATGCACACAATGTCTTGTTAGAAATATCTATCTGAGAAATACAACTTTGGGAAGAGAAACATTAGTCCATGGACCCATGTTGCTCCCAGTTCTCCCAAAAAAATGTCATTTAGGGCCTCAAAACAGCTCCGGAAGTTCAGGACCCGAAAAACTGCTAGAAATAGTAAACTGGGCTACAATTAAGGAAACTAAAAAGCTGAAAGAAACAATGGTGGGGGTCCAAGTGGATTTGGCAGGTGGCCACCATTATCCACCTGGATTGGGCTGCATCCTTTGTTCTTGGGGTTTTTTTTGAGATTTTCCCCATTTTTAGGACCCTTATTTGTTGTCTGAGTTGTTTTACTAAATTTAGTAGCCTTTGTTGTTCCTTTTGTAGTCTTTTGATTTCATTCGTCTTATTCTTCGAAGGAAAAATTGTTTCTTTTCTTGGACCTGGGCTTTGTTCTTCAGGGATTGTACCCTCGCCCTAGCCTATTCCCATATTTTCTATTTCGAGCACTTCTTCAGTGTTCTCGTTCTCCTGATTAGGTTTCTCACGGGAGGTAACCCTAGTTTGATCTGATATTTCCCAAGTGGCTTCTGCTTCTTCTTCTTCCTCATGATTCATTTCCTTGGATGCACTCTTACTGTGAGCAGAGCGTTCCTGCGACTGTGCTTCTTCTTCTTCCTCATCATTCATCTCCTCGGATGCACTCTCATTGTGAGCAGAGTGTTCACGTGATTGTCTCGCTTCAATACTAAGGTTGAGTGGGGTCTGTGGTTGAATATACTCACACATATTGCCCAAAATTTCGGCCAATTCATCTTCTGACAATGGACTTTGTAGTGGACTTGCACCAAAGCGCTTAGTTTCTTCCTCCAATTCTTCTTCCGATTCTTCTTCCCATTCTTCTTCCACATTTTCCCCTCCTTTGAGTTGTGGGGGTTGCTCATCCTCGAGTCCAGTATTTCTAAGGGTTGGTTATTGTTATCTTGATATTTCCCAACATTCCGCTACTTTTCCTCGATCTAAGGGACTGTCTGTGTTTCTGTGGTCTAGTTGATGTGCTAGTGGTTTTTTTTCTTTTCAGGGCTGGTAAGGCCAATCCGCACATCTATTGAAAAAACCAATTCTTCCTAACTAGACTACTGCTGAGCAAGACTATGATTGACTATTAATCAAATTAAACCATGATTACTTACTACCATTTATGTATGACATGATTTCCTTATACTCTGAGCGACACCATGCATTAAAGAAATTAAATATGCAGGCAAATTTACAACACATTTTTGTCTTAATATTGCTAATAATTTGAGATGGCGTGGTCTTACCAAATCTTTTCTCCCATAGCATGTGATGTATATTTGCACTATTCTAGCTAATTCTACCCATGGTTCTCCTAGAGTTGCAGGCAGTACTCCTTTTCCTTTAACGGTAAGGTTTTGTTCTTCGTCCTGGAAGATGGCTATGACATCTCGAAGTCTTATTTTTTTCTTGGTCCATACTAGTCTGACTGCCAATAGTCTAGATATTTCAGCAATTACCGCCTCTGTTACTGTTATTCACCTTCCCCTCACCATGGAATAATCTTCCTGCAAATTCTATAGAAATTCAATGGCCACAGTTTCATGGGACTGTTTTATCCGTGTAAGGTAATTTATCCATCCTGCTCTTTCTAGAATTTCTCATGCAGCATCAGAAATTATCAGCACTTGTGGTTCGGTGCATATTGCTCTACCTCCCATTTTGTCTAAGCTTAGCACATTCTTAATTTTTTTTCAAAACACAGAAATGACAATGGAACAACATAACTGTGCATATTGAAAAATGTCAATATCATTAAACTTGTTATTTCCGAGATCTGATGGGGTCGTAGTACCTCCAAATAAGGAATTGACACACCTGCCAGTGTATTTTGGAGATCACCCTTGCCCCCCTAAAATATTATAGGTCGTCCTTGACCAGCAAATGGAGGAGCAACATACTGGTTGACAACCGTACAGAAAAGAAGGAATGGCGTATGTATTCTTTGCATGATTGCAAAAGTAGCAAATTACTGAAATCGAGGCTTATGATGAAAATCAAAAATAGATATAGAAATGCTATGAAATGATGCGAAAAATAGGGGAGAGGACAGCGGACGTAAGTAAAAATGCTTATGCGGTCATTATCTAGTTTAACCATTATGATTGATTTTGAAATGATATTTCATGTGTAAGAGGTTCAAAAGGGTTATATAACATAATCTCATTTGAAATCAAGATAAAGATATAAGAAAAGAATTTATAATGACTATTGTTGTATGAAAAGTATGACTTCAATACCATTAACAGAGCTCTGTTGCCCACAGGTGTTCATAACCTTGACAATGTTGCTTGTTTCACCCTTGGAACCATAATCATTTATGTATGCCTAGGAAAGTGTTTTGTGATGTCAGAATGGAAGCTATTGTGCTGGCTTGGTAACCAGATGAATCACAATGCCATTCACCAGGAAGGAGTGAAAGGTGGGCAGGCTGGCTCATGATGAGACCTCCTGTTCCAAGGGCTTTTTTATTTTTCTGTTATGCCTCTTGGATCATATCCCTAGTGTGGTGGCCATAGTGGGAATGCCACTTCACTGCTTCCTTATGATCTTGGTAGGTTGGCTCTTGATGAGACCCCCTATCCTTCTTCTGACAAATCATGTTAGTAATCATATAGATATATATTTTTCTCTCTCTCTTTTTTTTCTTTTATATAACGCCTTCCTATTTATATATAAAGGATGGCTCAACACTCCTTAACAGTAGGGATGGTAGAAGAAGTCTGAACATCTCAATAGAGGAAAAATATGCTCTTATTCTTATTCAATAATAATGATCAGAGAGAATTATGAATATTAATAAAGAACCAAGATGATAAAAATAATTAACCAAATTAGTTTTAGTGAAAATAAAGACAGCAAAGTGATATAAATAGTTGTGTCCTTTCCTCTTTTTTTTCTTATCGATACAATGCAATTTATCTAAAGATAGCAGTTTTTCTTTAGTTTGCTAATTTCAGTGTCCTCTAGTTTTTGTGTTCTTGCATAAATGTATACCTATGCGTTAAAGGGATCATGAACAGTGAACCATCAATCACAAAATCCTCTAAATGATGTTCTTTAAGAAACACACTGACAAAAAAAATGCACTCAAAAAGTGTTATTCCTTAGATGGAACAATTGTTGTTCCTTAAGAGGGACAACAAAAAGAATATCTGCATGCAAAACCATGGTTCCTTTAAGAGGAACAACAAACAAAAGAAAAACAATACGCTCGAAATTGTCATTCCTTAAGAGGAACAATAGTTGTTCCTTAAATGGAACAACAAATAAAGCAAGTGCGAAATAAAATATCGATCCTTTAACGAAATAACCTACGATCATCCAAAATCAAAACTGTTGTTCCTTTGGAAAGAACGACAGAAAGAAAAATGCGAAGGAGGGTTGTTCCTTTAAAAGGAATGTTAAAACAATCTGGCAGAAGTGTTGTCCCTTTAAGAGGAACAGAAAAAACAATCGGGCGGAAGTGTTGTTCCTTTAAGAGGAACAACAAAAATGCAATCTAGCGGAAATGTTGTTCCTTTGAAAAGGAACAAAAAAATGCAAAAGTAATGTCCCTTCAAAAAGGAACAACAAAAATGCAAAAGTGCTATTCCTTCAGAAAGGGACAACAAAAATGTGAAAGTGTTGTTCCTTCGGAAAGGGACAACAAAAATGCGGGAATGTTGTTCCTTCGAAAAGGAACAACAAAAATGTGAAAGAGTTGTTCCTTCGCAAAGGAACAACAAAAATGTGAAAGTGTTGTTCCTTAAGAAAGGAACAACAAAAATGCAGAAATGTTGTTCCTTCAAAAAGGAACAACAAAGTTGTAGAAATGTTGTTCCTTCAGAAAGGAACAACGAAAATGCAGAAGTGTTGTTCCTTCGGAGAAGAATAACAAAAATTCAAGAATGTTGTTCCTTTGGGAAGGAACAACAAAAATGCGGAAGTCTGTTCCTTGGGAAAGGAACAGCAGAAAAAACAAAAAATACAGAAATGAAAAAGTTTGTATAGAAAGTATTTTATACAAGCAGAAAAGAAAAACTTATGTACGAAGTTTGAGAACAATGGGATTATTTGGTGAACCAATGCCGAGGAAGGCTTATTTTTCTCAACAAGAATTTTCATATCAGAATCTTCCCGTAGCTATTGGTAAAAGGATTCCCGAGTAATCGGTTTATGGTACAGTCGCACTCGGTGACCACTTTCTTTAAAGGCATGTCCAGGTCCGTCAATAGTAGTTAAGGTAATGGTGCCATTGTCATGCACTTTCTGTATTTCATACGGTCCAAGCCATCGAGTCTAGAGTTTTCTCGGAAAATCCCAAAACCTAGAATCATACAGGAGTGCCCAATCTCCTTCGTGGAAGATTTTCTTTTTGATCAAGGTGTCGTGCCATTTTGCTCTCTGTTGTTGAATTAATGTAGTGCGTTGAAGAGCCGAGAGCCTGATTTGCTGTAATATGTTAGTCTGGGCCTCATTTAGATTCAAACCCACCTCTTGTGTTGTCCTTAATGTTTTTATCTTGAATTATATTGAAAAGATGGGTTCTTTCACAAATACTAGTTGATATGGTGAATGGCCGGTGGTATTTCTCCACGTTGTTCGGTATGCCCATAAGGCTTCGGGTAATCTTGAAGCCCAATCGTGTCTGCGCGATGCAACTGTTTTTGTAAGTATTGCCTCTATCACCTTATTCGTGCTTTCTACTTGGCCATTTGCCTGTGGGTGATACGGAGTGGTAATTTTATGTTGAATGTGATAATTTTTTAATGTTGCAAGGATTTTATTACCTACAAACTATTGTCCTCCGTCTATGATTATGTCCCTCGGGAGGCCATATCACACAAATATTTGGAAAAGGAAATGTATTACAGAATCCTATGTAGCTCTTGAAAGTGCCTCTTCTTCAACCCATTCGGTAACATACTCTGTTGTTGTGTAAAAGCATGTTAATGTGTATCACTTTTTCCCTGTTTGTGGCAAAGAAGTTCTATAAAAATAAATGGAGGTGGAATGTTTACTCTTAAATTTACAAAATCAACAAGAATTAGGTAGTGGTAAAAGAAGACAAAACATGTCAATTTAAATTCAATTTTATGTCATATTTTTTTCTAAAATTTAATATATATTTTCATCTAATTTATTCATTTTCTTTAAAAGATATTCATTAATATTTTACATAAAATTTTAGTAGTGACAAAACTGTGACCCCCCATTTCTCTATTGATTTATGTTTTTTAATTCCAATTTCTTTAAGAGATGTGTTGTAAACATTCTAAAGATTGCTAAACAAATTTAAAAATAAAAAGTAAGCATATTTTTTAACTATTATTAAAATACTAGTAAAAATGATAATCTTTTTGTATATATAAAACCCCGACCCAAGAAACTACCCTTTCAAGTTTATAAAATCAATTTCTTTTAATAGAAATTTGAAAATAACATA
>APFE031677590.1:0-28190 GCA_000404065.3 Pinus taeda | reverse complement strand
AAAATATAATATATAAAATTATTTGTTTAGAAATTCTAATTCTATTTTTATATATATTTTTAAAGAGTTTTACCATTTCATTTAACTTTACATATTTAAACCTACATATTTAAAAAAGTTATTACCATATATTTACTATTAATTGACTTATTTACAAATTTAATATTTACTTTTTATAACATTATTTATATTTTCTGAACCCATTAAATAGGTTCACTATAGCTTTTACCAAAATTTATTGTCAGTTAGCTTTGTTAAAAATTTAGCATTTATTTTTTATAATTAACAAGTATGAAACTCAACTCATTTAATTGATATTTTTAAATTCATTTTTTTTTTATCTTTTTTCATTTGAGTACTTTTTTGCTTTTGTCATATAATGAGACACATTAACATGCTTTTAGTATGCTACTAGAATATATGTTTTCTGATTTGATGATGGGTTGATCGAACCAACAAATTCGAGCACCCAACGCTCAAATGGTTTGATTACTAACTGTGGTTTAAAGGCATTATGTCTGACTGTCCAGGGTGTCTTGCTCTTTGGCAACTATCACATGCTTGAAAAAGCTTCTTAGCATTTTTAAAGATTGTGGGCCAATAACAGCATGTTTACAAAACCTTGTGACCAGTCGTGTGATCTGCGAAATGTTTGCCACATGGTCTGTCATGACAAGCTTTCAGAATGTCAAATATTTTGTCTTCACGAATGCATTTTCAGATGTGCATATCTTCCCTTGTATGAAATAGGTAGCGCCTAATCCAAGAAAATTGAGTACTACATTGCACAATCTGTTTTCGTTCATTGGGGGTTAGATGCTTTGGTAATATACCTACTGCTAAATAATTTGCAACATCAGCATACCAGGGTGTCTTGATAACAATAACAAACAAATTTTCATGTGGGAATTCATCTTTTACTGCTACTGCGTCCACTGGCTTCGGTATTCGTGAGAGAAAATCAGCTACAGGATTTTCTTTCCCAGGTTGATCTTTTATTATGATGACAAATTCTTGCCCAAGGACTACTCCAATAGATTTGTCTGAAGCATCAGATGAAATTTGAAATGGCAGATCCCAATTTGGGCCTTTGAGCACTGGGGCTGTTGATACAAGCTTTTTCAGATCGTTAAAAGCATGGTCACATTTATCTCTCCTAACAAAATCAACATTCCCTGTCAATTTGTATAAAGGGGCAGCTATTTGAGAAAAATGCTCTATGAATCTCCTATAATAACCAGAAAATCCTAGAAAATTGCATGCCTCTATCTGTATGGTAGGAGTAGGCAATAAAAAAATTATTTGAATTTTGGCTGGATCTACCTGTATTCTGATTGTTGAGATATAATGACCTAGGATGAGTCCCTCGGTCATCATCGTCTGGTACCTTTCATGGCTCAAGCCAAGCCTGGTGGAAATACATTATTGCGACACCTTTTCCAATGTGTCTAGTGTTGGCTCAAAATCATCTGAAATCATCCATATATACTTCGACCCCTTAATTTATTAAATCTAAAAAGATGATGAGGATGGCCCTCTGAAATGTGGTAGGCACATTTCATAGGCCAAAGGGTACTCTGTAGGAAAATGTTCTCCAAGGATAGGTAAAAGTAGTTTTATCTTGGTCCTTTCAATCTGAATCTGATTGTACCCACTGAAGCCATCCAAGAATGAAAATAATTTCTTTCTTGCTAATGTGTCTAATACTTGATCAATGAATGGAAGGGGAAAGTGGTATTTCTGGGATGCTTTGTTTAATTTTTTGTAATCTACACAAATCCTCCACTTTGCATTCTTCTTTGGCACCACTAATAGTGGAAAGGCCCACTTGCTATCAGAGATTGGATAAATAAAATTTAAATCTAAAAGTTTTTGTAACTCAGCTTTCACAATATCTTTCAGGTGAGTGTTGAGTCTCCTTTGGGGTTGGCGAATGGGTCTAGCATCCTTTTCTATATAAATGTGGTGCGTACATAGCTGGAAATTAATTCCCTTCATGTCCAGATAATCCCAGGCAAAAGCTTCCTTGTATTTTCTCAGTAGCTGGAACAACGTTTCTTCTTGTTTAGGAGTCAGGTTTTTGTTAATGTTCAAGGTTTTTCCTAGTTCAATCTCTATATATTTGCTGTTTGAAATAGAGGTAGTGGGTATTGATTGATCATGAGTGTCTTTAAGGGGATCTTCTTCTAGTTCATTATCAAATGCTGCCTCTATCATGTGACATTGTACATGGGATCTAGTTCGGATTTGTTAATGAAGTTGTTAATAATGTCATCCTCTGCTTGGTCTTTAAAATCGAGGGTATCTTCTATGGTTAATGGGGACCTAATGTTTTCTGTGAGATATGATACAGGTTGTTTGTTAGTTTTCATTATTATTAAACTTGGCTGGGCTGGAGGGTATAGAGCTAGATTCTTGATATTACTCCCTCTAGTTATAGTCATACTGCCTTGTTGGCAGCCAATGTAAGCATCAACAATCGCTAGCCAAGGTCTACCTAATATTAAATGGTGTCATTCGAGTCAGTTTTTGCGGTTGATTATCAAAAAGTCTACAAGGTATTCCCAGGAATCTACAGATACCATGACATCATGTAGTGTACCTTCTGGCCTGACTACCGATCGCTTAGCCAGTTCCAATAGGGTGGTAGTTGGTTCTACTGATGTAATGCCAAGTTTTGGACAAGTGGTGGTTGTTAAAATATTAATTGCAACCCCTAAATCAACTAGGGCATTTGAAAAGGTTTGTCCATTGATTTGCACCATCACTATAGGATTCCCCGGGTCTTTATATTTGACAGGTGCTTCTCTTCTTGATAGTAGATCATAAAGCATGCTGACTACCTGGACAGTTGGATTAGTTGTTATTCTCCTCTTTTGCTTTCTTACACATAACTTTTTGATAGTTTTTGCATATATTGGAATATCTTGAATTGCCTGGAGGAGTGGGATCTTTCTACACAAATTTCTTAATTCTCCCAGAAGATAAAAGTTAGGATGTTCTATAGGGTGTGGTATGACTAATCATTCTAGGAATGGGGGAGAAGACGTGGTTGCCTCATTATGAGTTTGTTGTCTGACCACATCCTCTCCTTGTAGTGGTTGTTCTACAGGTAATGGATTTTCAGCTTGAGCATTCTTATCTCCCTCAGTTTCTATTATGCGTCAAGACCTTAATTGAAGGCCATTACACTCCCTTACGTCGGTTTCAAGTTTTGGTGTTTCGATTATTTGAATAAATTGAACCAGTCTATTATTAGGGTTCAAGTTGGGTTGGGCTGGGAGTTGCAGACTTAAGTTGGACTAGGTTTTTTTTTAGTGTATATGGCACTGGTAGTGTGGGTTGAGGGAGGGGAATGGTTCTAACTGGCTGATTCATCAGTGTTTGCTAGTTTGACTGCCAGGATTGACTCTGTAAAGTGGAAGGGGACCATTGTGTTGGATATGCATTATTTTTCCAACATGGTGGAGAGTAGGGAAAGTTTGGCCAATTAGATTGGCTTGTTTGATTTGGCCATGGTGATGAAGAAAATGGTTGTTGCGACTAGCTTGGGAAGGGTGGCTGATTTTTCCACATTGTATTATATTGTTGATCATGATATTGCGGAGGTTGGAAAGAAGAAGAAGGATTGGAGGGCATACCTGGTTGTCATGGCTTCCATTGATGACGTTGATTGAGCACATACATTGGTTCTGATTCTTCTTCCACTTCTTTATACACTGCTTTCAAACCTGAGAGTGAGGGGTAGTTCTCTATGGAGTGATATTTTGTACAAATAGCATATTGTTGAACTGCATCGAGTGGGCACTCTTTATGGTTGTGTTTCTTTCTGCATCTAGGGCAGAATATTGCCAGGTTTTGCTCTACTTCTGCTTGTTTCTATTTAGCTTGCATAATATCGAGCTATGTTTTCAGAGCCCCTAATATATCAGTTTTGAAATCCTCTAGTAAATTCTCGATTTTTGTGGAGGTTACTCGTCCGCTGGAGATCTTGTTGTCCCTTGTGAGCATGTTATGTTCTGTTGGTTTTATCCTTGTACTGCCTCTTGAACTCCTGATACACAAATCAATAATGTCAGCAACATTTTCTTGATAGATGTCACCTTTTCGCATAATATTTAGTGTTTCAACCCATTGTTCCTTCATTCCTTTAATTAATGTCGTTTTTAACACATTTTCAGCTAAGGGTAATGATGCATAAGGAGATCTCTGAAGATTATATTGAAAACATTCAACATATTCTTCTAGTGTCTCATTTTATTTTATTTTATTTTATTTTATTTTATTTATTTTTTTATTTATTTATTTATTTTATATTTATTTTTATTTTATTTTTTTTATTTTATTTTTTTATTTTTTATTATTTTTATTTATTATATTTTATTTTTATTTTTTATTTTTTATTTTTTATTTTTTATTTTTTTCTGAATAAGACTAATTCTATTATCATACAAAAATCAGAAATACATATGAGTTACAATGGGCAAGGCTATGGAAATCTACCTGGAAGCCCTCTTCTTGCCCTGATTACATTCCCAAAATTGAACGTTATCAAAATTTGGAATATGATAATTTGCCAAAGGCTCGACACATTGACACTGAAGACACAAGGACATTGAACAGACCAAGACACAGACAGACAGACACATAGACAATTACAGCCGACACATTGACATAGATGCTGATGCCGCTTGGCTGAATCATAGACATAAAGATAAAAACATAGAAATGCTCTTGCAGCAGAGGTAACCAAGAGCAAGCTCATTCTTCATCAGTGGTGTAGGGCACCTCTTCTACTCGACACCCAAATAGGAGAGAATCATCAGAGTCTGAGAGAGGGATGACCGCACCAGAGGGCCCTTCCTGAACTAGCTTGCTAGGACTAGCTAGCGCCATAGGACAGGCTGAGGGGACGCATTCCTTGGCCGGGCACTCAAGGCCAATTCCATACCCTCGTCCATGAACCAAATGACTTGTTCCTGCCTGAACCGGATGGCACGCGATGGGGGATTCTTCTCTGCTTTGGCGTTGCCATTCCGGTATGGGCTCTGCCCCATGCACAGGATAGTCTGCCACGTGAATTGCCTCATCCTGTGTAGCACCAGGTTCAACCGTAATAAAGATAATAAGGGTTGAATTAGCCTGAGGGTAGGGAAGCCGATACCTGAGCGTGGGAGATTCCTCCTGACCTCCTTCCGCTCTAGCGTCTCTACCAGCTCCTCTGCCACCTTCATCATTGCTGCCTTAGAACCGCTGTGGCACCGACGTGACTTCAATGGAGGAGGAGGGTGAAATGTGACCTTGCCTCTGCGTGGAGGCTCTACCTCTGGTGCCCCCTCGCCTGCTACACATTCTCTGCCTTTCCCTTTGCATCGCGGGATTTTCCAATTGCAGTCTCACGCAGGTCATAGGAGCTGCTTCTATGCGGAGGACCTCTCTTCTAGTGTCTCATTAGGTCTGGCTACCATCTGAAATATTTCATCCTTTAATTCTCTAGACCTACAATAATCCTAATATTTCTTTAGAAAAGCACCTTTCATCTGATCCCAGTCATTTATAACACCTCCACCTAACCCCATAAACAATCTTAAAGCTGTTGTTTTTAATGCGGAGGGAAATAGTTTTAGCTTTTGGTGATCGGTGGTATGGTCATACCCCCGACATAATACATTGAATTCAAACAAAAATGCATCTGGATCTTCTGATGTTAGGCCATGGAATGTATGGATATGCTGCAGCGGTATGGCTTTCATAGGTGCATTTACTGCAGTGTCCATAATGGGATATTGCATTGTGGAGGTCTCAGGTGTTCGCTGATTTTGTGCCATTTGATCAAATATGTGTCAATATCCTTCTAGGAAGTCTTAACAACACTTCCTTGGTCTGGGATCATGAGAGTTCCTTGTTGAATTAATATCTGGGGGGATCTTAGCACTTTAGGTTCTTCAACCTTGTTCTAGATGATTTTGACACCACTTCCCTTATCTGAGCTACTTAGTGGCTGAATTATTTCAAGAGGAGATCTTGGTTCTTCTGTTTCCCCTATTTCTCCTCCTCCTTCACAGAGCTTTGTAAGGTTCCCTTCTTATAGAGATTTTGGGCAAGAATTCTCAATTTCTTGAAAATCTTGCTCTTTTGTTTGGTTGTGCACCTCAGAAAAGGCTACAGATGGTGATTGCGTGGCCTGATGGGAGTTAGTAGGTTGTCTAGAAGCAACTTTTCTAGGACCTACTGATGTCTAAGATTTTTCTTTTTTAATGATATCATCTATAAAGGTCAATCAGCCAAGGGTCACTGGTCCCTTAGCTTTATCAGGCTTGGGTAGTGGTTTTCGATTCATTTCAGGCTTTTTCTGCTTAGTCATGCACACTACTCAAATACTTATTTCTACCTAAAGTAATCAAAAAATCTGCAGGAAAGTGGGCGGGAGAGTAGGACTGTTACATGCTCCGTACGCAGGTTCATACCTTCCGTTTTTAATACCCAATTCTCTCCTAACAGCGACTTATCAAATGTACACTACTTTTCTTTCAAAAGAAACAAATGGCTACACTCTCCCCGCCAATGGTGCCAAAACGTTGAGTGATAAAAGGTGTCTTTTTAACCCTTATTTATCCTACATTAATTATCAATCCAAGTACAATTTTTTATCTCAAGAGTGTACTAAGTCTGAGGCGGTCACTTGATTCAAGAGTAATGTTTTCTAGTTTGTAGTATAGTGCTAAAGACAAGAGTAAACGGATGCTGGAAAAAGAATCTACTTGTAATTAAAAGAAACCTTAATGCTTTGAAACTTAAATCATTCATTCAGAAAACGACAAAAATTTATCAATCAAGGATGTAGTAGTGATAACTCTTTCCTCTGTCAACTGATATAGATGAAATCAATCATAAACAAGACCTCCAATCTGAGAACTTAGACAAAGATAGTTAATGTTCTTGATGCAGGAGCATCAAGACCATTTTTTTTCATTGTAAATATGTGATTAAAGGGGGTGTGACAATTCTTAATATTTTATTAATTAATTTTTTATTTTTAATAAAATAGGAGAAAGTGAGGATTTTGTAAATATTCTTTTAAGGAATATGAGAGAAAATAGAGTTAGAATTAATGAGGGAGCCTAAGTTGGAATTAGTTTCTAAGTCTTAGGGATGAGAATCTATCTTTTAGGGATGTTGAGAGGTTTAGGGATTTGTTGAGATACTAAGGGGATTGAGCATTTAATTTAATGATATTTTTAAATTGTATAAACAGAAGAAGTTTTAGAGGAAAAAGAGAGAAGAGGAGTGTGAGGAGTGAGTGTGAGAAGTTCTCCTTGGGAGCTTCGATAGTTGTAAAAGGGCCATGGATTTGCATATCTGGCCATGAAGAAAACTTTTGTAAATGTTTGTTAATGTGAATATGATCATGTTGAATTCGACTTGTATGGACGTCTGATGGTTCTAATCCCCTTCGCTATAATACTGTGTATTCACGGTTTTATTGCTTGAGTTTTATTTTCCCGGGGCACATACATAACTCTTGTAATTTTCCCTAATGGAGCAGCGGAAACGCTGGACTGTGTCAGCCAACTGTGTAAAAGGGTGGATATACAGCCATCGAGTATCATATTGAGCCTGTGATTTGTGACGAGATCGAAACCATATTTATTGTTGATAAAGGGCGCAACTTGATAGCAGTTTAATAGCAGAGGGTATTTATATGAGATTAGATTTTAATGGCAGTTTTAAGATGAGGTTGACTTTAACTGTAGTTTGGAAGGTGTGAATGGTTTTTTTTCTCCACGTATTATTGTTATGGACAGGCGCTCGGCGTTATTGATATGGCTTGGCACATGATTGGCGAAACTGACATTTGGTATACTCTTTGAGTACAGTTATGTAGAAGTTCTATTTTTCCAAAGGCGCAATGTGTGTATTAGTTATTGACTCTCGTTTGCCCATGCGTTGTTGTTGCGTGTACTAATTGTTGAATGGTCTCCGTATGGTAATAGCCTGGATTGGCGTTTTTACAGCGTGCTATCGTGTCGAGGTTGAGACTTGACTATTCCCATATCGTCCGTTAGTACTGGGCGATTGCGGATTATATATATATGCTGACGAATTTGTAGGCAGGCCTGTTCAATATATATCCATTGAAGATTCAATTCAACTTCCGGTGGTCCGTTTATGCTTGGCTATGGTAATTATGAATGCACATTTGTTGTGACAAGTTCCAGAGAATTGATACTGATTTGATTTAACACATATGGGTCGCTGGAGGTGGAGCAGGGCTAATTAAATCAATCGCAAACAGTGAAACATTATACCAGTGCGTATGCGAGTATTGGTTAAGTCAAGATTAGAGCATCGGCCTGTACCGGGACTGTTGGATTAATTGCTCCTATATATATCCGTCGACCGAACTCTGATATATAGCAATTGTATATATCGGGTCGAATCCCACGTGGTGAATAGAGGCACAAATCTAGCATCGCCCCTAGCATATGAATCGCTACCATGGCAAAGCCCAGCTTATAACTTCACCAATATATTGCTGTTAACGTGGATATAAATCATTGTTAAGACTTCACCGAATAGTGGAACCATAGCAATATTAACCAGTAACGATATTAGAATGGAGGAAAGAACATACGGTGGATGGCAGTCATAAGAATAAAGGTCGGTCTATCATCAGTGCCAGTACCAAGAAGTGCTGCGGATGTGGGTAAGTGAATCTATATAGATATACGGTATGCGCAAAGACCTGTTCCTTTTAAGAGTTTCTTAAAAAGTACCGAGATGTTTTAAGGTATGGATTTCATAGTGTGTTAATACCAAGTTCATATTTTTGGTTAATCATGAGATTAAAAGCCATGCATCAAGCTTTATATGCATGAAGGGAAGAAGATCCTGGTAGGAGTGGCCTGGGAGTGGCGTGGGATACATCAATTTTTGGTATCAGAGCTTGGCTCTGTGGAATGTTTATTTTGCAGGTTCTGTTGAATTGAAAAATGTATCGGTTCATTTGCAATCGATCATCAGAGAGCAAACAACGTTTTGATAATCCAGAAATGACAGGCCAAAAGGTGCAATCCAGAATTGATAAAAGTTTGATGAATTAAAAGCGTGGACAGAAATGTTGAAGACGTAGTTTGCCAGAGTATTTGTAAGGGAGCGCAGATTGAATGGCAAATAGAAGATTGAGAGGAGCATTGATTGTATGGGTAAGTCATGTATGCGTTATTGTGAAATTTTCCATGACTATGTGAATGCGTTAGTGGGATTCAAATTAGGGAGTTTTAAGGGTGCATTTTGTTTTATGACTTTTAAAAAAGCCCTATGAAATGGAGATGTGGAATAGCTCCATTTGAAGGATGAAGTTTTTTTAATTGCATGTGATACGATCAAAGTTTTAAATTTGATGTGTAAGCTACACAAATCCAGTGAACAGATTGGCAGAAGTGAAAGGAGGAAACGATCATGCAAGACCTTAAGAGGTGAGATGATTTTTTTCTGATTTGAAATTTGTGATGAGAGTTTATGGTTGCAGAAAAGACGATGGCATTGAACCCAACATTCAGCTAAAGGCTGAATAAGGAGGACAATTGCAGTGTCCTGAAGAGGAAGGTGAGTTGAAGAGATAGCCTAGAGAGTGAGCAGAGGAGAGTGCTCAAAGAGGTTCCAGAGGCAGTGAACCCGTACTTGCCAAAAGACTGAGTGAGGAGGGCTTGGTGAGGTAAGTGGCAGCAGAAGAGATTGCTGTCATAAAGGCTAGTACAACTCATGGTGAGTGAGAAACTCATGGAGAAGATGATCATGGAGGATCAAAGAAGAGGTTCAGAGGAATGCCATAGCGATGAGATGACTGCAGAAGTCAGAGAAAGAGAGATTGGAGTAATGAAAGTGCAATTGCTGGTACTAGAGGAATGGCTGCAAGAACAGGAAAACCAGAATAGAGGATGGATCTTTCCATTGAAGCGAAAGAAAGTGAAGTGGCAGAGGCTACAACAGAAAAGAGATCGACAGATAAACATGCAGTTAACAAAAGAGCTGAGAAAGCTCGAGCAGATGATGGATGTACAATTGAGACATGAAGAACTCAGAGCAGCTGAGTTGGAAGAGGAGGAGGAGATCATTGATGATTTCTTGAATTATTGGGCAGATCCAGATCAACTGGATAATGTGAATTCTTGTGTTTTTATAGCTGACAGTTGTGATGTGATTACAGGTTTTGTTGAAGAAGAAGTTCATGTGAATGAAGAAGATGATCAGCTGCAAGAGCTGGTATATGAACCGACGATTAAAGTTGTTGAGAATTGTAGTTTTCAAACTGACAAGTTGTGTATGAATGCAAGGACTGTAAGTGATGGTGATGTTATGCTTCAGTAATGCTACAGGGAAATTGCATTGCTAGAATAATTGTTGGAAAATTCGGAGTATGATGTGGGAGAAAGACTGGTTGAAATTCTTGGGAATTCTTCAGAAGCTTCTTTGGGCAAAGAGAATCAGCATAGTGATCTACTAATGGTGGAGGAGACTTCAGAACAGCATACTGAAGTGCTGGCAAAGGAGGATAAGGCACTGATGCCTTCTGATTTTTATTCTAACAAGCGTTTTGTGAATGCAGGTATTGTTGTAGAACATTTGACTCAATTGAGAAGTCAAATGAAGGAAGAAGAAGTTTTATGTTCCAGAAGACAAGAGGGTATGGATGATTGGGTGGCAGTAAGAATTGAGAAAGTCAGAACAGAAACAAGCAAAGAAGCAAGAAGTCAGCAAGTGACAATACCGATAGAGAGAGTAAAAACTGAGCAAGTCGTCTTAGCTTAGCGAGAAAATAAACAGCCAGGAGATTTATTGGATCGAGAGATTGAAAGTATCAGAAGACTGATGACGAAAGAATCCTGGAATAGGCCAGCAGCAAGAAAGGAAAGGAAAGACAACAAGAGAAAGATAGCGAAGGATTTTGAAAGCCTAGTCAGTGGAGCGATGCAGCATAAAGTGGGAAAACCTGAAATAGAAGCAGTAGCAAGTGGAAAGTTACAACACAAGATATGGGATCCAGGCATACACAGATCCGAACACATGATTAGGCGATCATGTTTAGTTTAACGTTGGGAGTCTGATGCAGGAGCATCAAGACCATTTTTTTTCATTGTAAATATGTGATTAAAGGGGGTGTGACAATTCTTAATATTTTATTAATTAATTTGTTATTTTTAATAAAATAGGAGAAAGTGAGGATTTTGTAAATATTCTTTTAAGGAATATGAGAGAAAATAGAGTTAGAATTAATGAGGGAGCCTAAGTTGGAATTAGTTTCTAAGTCTTAGGGATGAGAATCTATCTTTTAGGGATGTTGAGAGATTTAGGGATTTGTTGAGATACTAAGGGGATTGAGCATTTAATTTAATGATATTTTTAAATTGTATAAACATAAGAAATTTTAGAGGAAAAAGAGAGAAGAGGAGTGTGAGGAGTGAGTGTGAGAAGTTCCCCTTGGGAGCTTCGGTAGTTGTAAAAGGGCCATGGATTTGCATATTTGGCCATGAAGAAAACTTTTGTAAATGTTTGTTAATGTGAATATGATCATGTTGAATTCGACTTGTATGGACGTCTGATGGTTCTAATCCCCTTCGCTATAATATTGTGTATTCACGGTTCTATTGCTTGAGTTTTATTTTCCCAGGGCACATACATAACTCTTGTAATTTTCCTTAATGGCGCAGCGGAAACGTTGGAACGTGTCAGCCAACTGTGTAAAAGGGCGGATATACAGCCATCGAGTATCATATTGAGCCTGTGATTTGTGACGAGATCGAAACCATATTTATTGTTGATAAAGGGCGCAACTTTATAGCAGTTTAATAGCAGAGGGTATTTATATGAGATTAGATTTTAATGGCAGTTTTAAGATGAGGTTGACTTTAACTGTAGTTTGGAAGGTGTGAATGGTTTTTTTTCTCCACGTATTATTGTTATGGATAGGCGCTCGGCGTTATTGATATGGCTTGGCACATGATTGGCGAAACTGACGTTTGGTATACTCTTTGAGTACAGTTATGTAGAAGTTCTATTTTTCCAAAGGCGCAATGTGTGTATTAGTTATTGACTCTCGTTTGCCCATGCGCTGTTGCTGCGTGTACTAATTGTTGAATGGTCTCCGAATGGTAATAGCCTGGATTGGCGTTTTTACAGCGTGCTATCGTGTCGAGGTTGAGACTTGACTATTCCCATATCGTTCGTTGGTACTGGGCGATTGTGGATTATATATATATTTTGACGAATTTGTATGCAGGCCTGTTCGATATATATCCATTGAAGATTCAATTCAACTTCCGGTGGTCCGTTTATGCTTGGCTATGGTAATTATGAATGCGCATTTGTTGTGACAAGTTCCAGAGAATTGATACCGATTTGATTTAACACATATGGGTCGCTGGAGGTGGAGCAGGGCTAATTAAATCAATCGCAAATAGTGAAACATTATACCAGTGTGTATGCGAGTATTGGTTAAGTCAAGATTAGAGCATCGGCCTGTACCGGGACTGTTGGATTAATTGCTCCTATATATATCCGTCGACCGAACTCTGATATATAGCAATTGTATATATCGGGTCGAATCCCGTGTGGTAAATAGAGGCACAAATCTAGCATCGCCCCTACCATATGAATCACTACCATGGCAAAGCCCAGCTTATAACTTCACCAATATATTGCTGTTAACGTGGATATAAATCGCTGTTAAGACTTCACCGAATAGTGGAACCATAGCAATATTAACCAGCAGCGATATTAGAATGGAGGAAAGAACATACGGTGGATGGCAGTCATAAGAATAAAGGTCGGTCTATCATCAGTGCCAGTACCAAGAAGTGTTGCGGATGTGGGTAAGTGAATCTATATAGATATATGGTATGCGCAAAGACCTGTTCCTTTTAAGAGTTTCTTAAAAAGTACCGAGATGTTTTAAGGTATGGATTTCATAGTGTGTTAATACCAAGTTCAGGTTTTTGGTTAATCATGAGATTACAAGCCATGCATCAAGCTTTATATGCATGAGGGGAAGAAGATCCTGGTAGGAGTGGCCTGGGAGTGGCCTGGGCTACATCAGTTCTTCACGGTTGTAGATCTTTTAATCCACACTAAAGAAAATAACTAGAAATAACAATTCAATTGGAAATGCTTACTAAAACACACTTGCTGCACTATCTATTAAAAGGTGAAAGAAAATCCTTGCAGAAAAGGAACAACATCTAAGTCTGCTGAAAAGATTGAACATCAAAGCTTAATCTATAGAAATGAGTCGAACAACAATCTTTACTCGGAATGAACTGAACAACAATCTTCAAATAATAAAGGAACAACAAATCTCATTAAGTGTAAACACACAGTGACTATAAAGTAATTGAATCAGTAATCTTATTCTCGCAGAGTGAATATTAATTGCAGGTATAAAGGAACGGCAATTATGATTATAATTGAACATGAATTAAATGAACAACAGCTGCAATTGTGAGTGAACAACAAAATCTAAACTAGACAGCATAGTATTGTTTCAAAAGGAACATCATGTCATTGAGTTATGAATAACAATCGTGTTATCAACGCAGTATAATTACGATCTTGATGTAATAGAGTAATGCAACGAGATGTTCAAAAACAAAAAATTACCAAATAAAGGGAATTAAGGAAATGCAAAGGAAATCAAACCACACACGACTGTAATTGTAAAATAGTGATATAAAAAGCAAGTGGATCCACTAGGGTCGGGCCCTTAGCCACCAGGGAAGCACTGCTACGTTTACTCTAGGATCAGATAATGGAACAACAACTGATTTATATATTAATCATATATGGCATAGTTATAGCTATCGCTCCTCAAAGAGAGTCGATGATCAAAGTTGAAATTACAAGAGTAATTCTGAAAAATCAATCCCTTTCCTGTTTTTTTTGTCTTACAATCACTGCCCTATTTATAATGGGCAGGTGAATACATCAAGGTTATATATAACTTTTAAAGTAGTGATCCCTCAGGATCAAAAGATCCTGAGGGCTTCGCTTAATCTTCCATCTTCAGTTGTCTTCTTGTTCTCTTGCATAGGCACTCAATTTTCTCCGTCTTTCCCTGAGCTGATTGCTCCAGTCTCATTCTTCTTGTCTGGACACGGTTTCCTAATGGAGGAACAACAATTGCCTTGCTTTTGTCTTTACCTTCTGAATAGTGATTTTCTATTCCCTTTACTTTTTGTATGGAAAAAGACAATAATTAGTTATTTTTGTATTAATCACAAATATCCTTAATTCTATCATAATTCTTTAACATATTACCATATTAGAATGTAAAGGAGTTATGATTCAAAGGAAAAGATAAAGAAATAAATGATAAATACATACCTCTTCCATCGCTCCACACCTTGGGCGACATAAAAAAAATTACAAGGCAAAACAAAAATAATACCTGCTAAATTTGTTTTCAGCATAGATCAAGTCATTGTAAGGTAACACAAATGTAGTGTAAGAAAAAACACAATCAAAACAATTGTGATATAAAAAAATATTATGCATCTTAGATTTTTTTGTAACACACACAAAATAATGATAAGGTAAAATAAATTTAGTGTGCACTATATTCGATTCTCACATAAACACAATTAATGTTGGGAAAAACAAATCTAGCACTCAGTGGATTTTTTTCAGCACAAACACAAGAATTGTAGGGTAAAACAAATATAGTTCCTACTAGAATTATTTTTAGCATAAACATAAGAATTTTAAGGTAAAACAAACTTAGCACTAGCTATATTTGTTTCTAACGCAAACACAAAAAAAAGTGTTGCAAGGTAAAAAAAATATAGTGTGCTCTAGACTTGTTTCTACCACAAACAAAATCATTTCAAGTTAAAACAAATATAAGACACGTTAGATTTTTTTCTAGCACAAAGGCAAGCATTGTCGAGTAAAACAAATATAGGGGTCATCATATTTGTTTCTAGCACAAACAAAAGCATTTTAGGGTAGAATAAATCTAATGTAAGGAGAAACACAAACAAAATAATTGCACACTAAAACAAATCTAGTGTAATGTATAAAACCGACACCAATATTGTAAAGTAGAACAAATCTAACGTGTGTTATATTTCCTTCTAACATAAACATAGAGATTGCAAGATTAAAAAAATCTAGTACGTGATAGATTTGTTTGTAACACAAATAAAATCATTTCATGGTAAAAAAACTCTAATATGTGCTAGATTTGTTTCTAGCAAAGAAAGAAGCATTACGTGATAAAACAAATATAGACTGCACTAGATTTATTTTTAACACAAACACAAGCATTGCAGGGTAAAACAAATCTAGCGCTTGGTATATTTGTTTCTAGCACAAAAACAATCATTGTAAAGTAAAACAAATTTAGTGTAAGAAAAATAAAGAAGCATTGTAGGGTAAAACAAAATCCCAAAAACACACATTGCAAGGTAAGGTAAGTATAACATGTGTTAGATTTGTTTTTAACACAATCAAAATCATTGAAGGGTAGAACAACTAATGCATGTTAGATATGTTTCTAGAAAAAACAAAAGCATTGTAGGGTTAAAACAGATCTAGCATGCACTACATTTATTTCTATCACAAACACAAACGTTCTAGGGTAAAACAAATTTAGTGAATGTCATATTTATTTCTATCATAAACAAAAATACTCAAAATATAGTGTGCACATACTTTTTTATAGCACAAACACAAGCATTGCATGGTAAAACAAATCTGGTTCTTGCTAGATGTATTTCTAACACATACACAAGCATTGTACTATAAAATGAATCTAGTGGGTTTCTAATTTGTTTCTAATGCAACACAAACATTATAAGGTTAAACACATCTAGTCCACATCATATTTCCTTCTAGCACAAACAAAAGAATTACAAATTAAAACAAATCTAGCGTGTCTTAGATTTCCTTCTAGCAAAAAAAAAAAAAAGAAAACATTGCAACATAAAAGAAATCTAGCGCTCATTAGATTTGTTTCTATCATAAAAAAACATTGTAAGGTAAAATATATCTATTGCATATAAGATTTCTTTCTATCACAATTACAAGCATTACATGGTAAAGCAAATTCAACATGCACTAGATTTGTTTCTACGACAAAAAAAAGAAGTATTGTAGGGTAAAACAAATTTATCATACACTAGATTTGTTTCTAGCACAAACATAAGCACTACAAGGTAAAACAAATCTAGTGCATGCTAGATTTCCTTCTTGCATAAACAAAATAATTGCTAGGTAAAACAAATATAGTACATGCTACACTCTTTTCTATCACACACATAAGCATTGTGAGTTAAAACAAATCTAGTTTTAGGCAAAACACAAAAGCATTGTAGTATAAAACAAAACAACAAACAAAATCATTCGATGGTAAAATAAATCTGGCATACATTAAATTTGTTTCTAGCACAAACAAAAAAATTTCATGGTAAAAAAATATAACACATATTAGATTTGTTTCTAGCAATAACACAAATGTTGCAAATGTTGCGGAGTAAAAAAAATTACTGCTCGTCATTCTTTTTTTGAACATTTATACTAGTATTGTAAGGAAAAACAAATTTATTGTCTACTAGATTTCATTCGAGCACAAACATAAGCATTTCAAGGTAAAAAAAAGCTATTGTATGTTAGATTTCCTTCTATCATAAAAATAAGTATTAC
Organism: Pinus taeda; assembly: GCA_000404065.3. Lineage (NCBI taxonomy): Eukaryota > Viridiplantae > Streptophyta > Pinopsida > Pinales > Pinaceae > Pinus > Pinus taeda. The sequence continues at coordinate 11,492 of APFE031677590.1, read as the reverse complement.
AAGGTCAAACAAATATAGCGCACATTATATTTCTTTCTAACACAAAAAAAGAAGTGCAAGGTAAATGAATTCTAGTGCATGATATATTTGTTTCTATCAAAACCAAAACCATTTCAGCATAAAATAAATCCATCATGTACTAGGTTTGTTTCTAGAACAAACAAAATCATTGCAAGGTAAAACAAAACTAGTGTGCACTAGATTTGATTCTAGCACAAACACACGCATTGCATGGTAAAACATATCTAACATTCACTAGATTTCCTTCTTGGATAAACAAATTCATTGCAAGGTAAAACAAATCTAATGCACGTTAGATTTTCTTGTAACATAGACATAGTCATTGTAAGGTAAAACAAATCTAATTCATGTTAGATTTTCTTCTAACAGAAATGCAAGCACTTGAAGGTAAAACAAATTTACTGTGTGACACGTTTATTTCCAGCAAAACCAGAAGCATTGCAAGGTAAAACAAATTTACTACAAATAGAAACACAAAATATTTGTAGGGTAAAAGAAAAACATGAACCTAATCATTGCAAGGTAAAATAAATATAGTCCATGATAGATTTTTTCTAGAAAAAAAACATTATGAGAAAATACAAATCTAGCACACACAATATTTCTTTCTAGTAGAAACAAAAACATTGGAGGGTAAAACAAATGCAATGTGCACTAGATTTGTTTCTAACATAAACAAAAGCATTGCAAGATATAAAAAATCTAGCACATGCTACATTTGTTTCCAAAACAAACAAAAACATTGCGGAGTAAAACAAATCTAATGCACAATATATTTGTTTCTAGCACAAACACCAATATTGCAAGATAATTTTTTTTAACACAAGCTACATTTCCTTCTAGCATAAACAAAAGCACTACAAGGTAAAATAAATATAGCGCAAGCTATATTTGTTTAACGAGGGCTGAGCTGGGGGAGAAATTCCATACTACGTGGGTTTGTATTGGGAGATATATATTAAGGAGAAAATGACATAATATGTTAATCATATAATAGCGGGTACAGGGTTTTTATATTAGCAAGTATAAAAAATGGAACTCAAAGTTAATGAAAAAATATAAAGAGGTATATAAAATGTTAATGAAAAAATGGATACCTATAATATCTACAGAAAGTTGGGGTTTTAAAATTGATATGGTGTATTATGTTCGTATTGGTAGGGGTTAAATAATGTGAGTTATGGAGGTATTTTCCAATATGTAGTCAAATTGAGGTTATTGTTTAGTATTCCAAGAGTGCACGTGATATGTCATAGGTTCATAGACTGAAGCCCCTGTGATTTGTTTATAGCACAAACAAAAACATTGGATGATAAAATGAATCTAGTATGTGCTAGATTTAGTTCTCGCACAATCACCAACATTGCAAAGTAAAATGAATCTAACACATCCTATAATTCCTTCTAGTGTAAACACATATATTGCAAGGTAAAACAAATCTAGCACATGTTAGATTTATTTCTAAGATAGATGCAAAGATTGTGAAGTAAATAAATCTATTGTAAGGAAGAACATAAACAAAATCATTGATGGGTAAAAGAAAAGCACAAACAAAAGTGTTGCAGAGTTAAAAAAATATAGTGAGTTAGATTTGTTTCTAAAGCATTGCAGGATAAAACAAATATAATGCGTACTATATTTTTTTCTAGAACAAACAAAAGCATTATAGGGTAAAATAAATCTATCACCTATTAGATTTGTTTCTAGCGTAAACACAAGCAATGTAAGGCAAGAAAAATCTAATGTAAGGTAAAGTAAAAATATATTGTAGGGTAAAACAAACATAAATTTTAAGTCCACGATAGGCTTTTCTATATCACAAATAAAAGCATTACATGGTAAAACAAATATAGCACACGTTAGATTCATTTATAGTAAAAGCACCAACATTGCAAAGTAAAATAGATGTAAGACGCATTAAATTTCCTTTTAGCATAAACACAAGCATTGCAAGTTAAAACAAATCTAGCATGTGCTACATTCTTTTCTTGTACAAACACAAGCACATTACATGTGTTAGATTTATTTCACCTTGATTTTCGCTTTTGTATCTATTGCGAGGAAATCTAGCATGTGTTAGATTTATTTTGTGTTTCAATGTTGTTATTGACGACATGCTTATGTTTGAGCTAGAATTTAACCTACTATGGCATAGATTTATTTCACCCTATAATATTTTTATTTTCTTGTATGATTAATAGAAGGAAATATTGCATGTGTTAGATTTATTTCACCTTGTAATGTTTTTATTGACAGTGTGTTTGTGTTTGAGTTGAAAGGAAATCTACAATGTGCTAGACTTATTTTGCCCTAAAATGTTGTTGTTGGAAATATGTTTGTGTTTGTGATATAATTGAATATAGCACACATTTTATAATGAATAAATATGATATCCATGTAGAAAATATGATATCCATCCAATTTTGGACTTTATGAATAAATGTATTATTGAAGTACTATATACTTTTCTTTCAATGCACAAGTATGAATCTATAAAGTGACAAGCACAAACTTTTTAGCAACATGTATTAGTTTTCTCTCCTCTCTATTATATAGCTATGATATTCCAAAATCAATTTCATTAATCTATAGATGCATAAGGTCACACTTTTTTTCATCAACATAACTATCTACCAAAACTCAAATGTATATTGTTTGATATTTTAGAGTTTTACATCCCTATGTCTCCATTCTAAATAATATGTCTTCATATATGTAAAGGTAGGGAGTCATACCGTTAGAGTTGAAGCTTTGAAATATAATTTCAAACCTTTTAGAATAAAAATGAGAATTATCTAGTATTCATAGCACTAAAACTATTATTTGGAAGAAAACCTCTCGCATGGCTTCCCAATTGAAGTTTAAACATCAAACATCCCTACTAAGTGAGATATAAATTCAATTTGTGGTTCAGATAGTGATTTTTTATATCCTACGTGACATCAATTTTCAACACTCTTTGATTTTCCACAATAAAATGTTGTGGTTCTCAAACTTCTACAAATTTCATGTGAGCATTATTTGTACACATACATCAGTAATACAAGTTCCATTTTCAAAGTTAAATAAAAATTGAGTGGTTTTATATGAGCTAATATTTATCATTCTATGCTACCTAGATATCTATGCATATTAAATATATATATATATAAATATATTATATATATATATATAATATATATCAAATACATAAAGACATTTTAGTACCAAGCACTATATGATGGGGAACAATCTTTCAGTAAATATAAAATGGTTACTATAATATTCTAAATTATTTAATCCATATGACTTTTTCGAAAGTTGTATTTCGCTAAAATATAAAATCACACTTTACATGGTTAAATCATAATTACAAATTACAATTGAGTTGCTATAGAATTGGTAAGATTTAGAAAGGAATTTTTTTTTGGCAAAATTGAATTACATTGACCTCCTAATTAATGGTTGAGTTATTGGGCTCACAAGGCTTGAATCTACAAAGGATGGAACATATTATGCTAAAAAATGGGTTAATGAATACTATAGTTATAGTTTTGATAATTGATGTCACTCAACCATATTTGATTGTAGAGGATGTTGACAAAGGGGATATTCATCAAATGTAGATCACGGATTTCATTCTCAACATAGGTAAATAAAAATCTGGAAGTATGTGTTAAGTTTTATTTTATACCAAACTTTTTGTTTCATAAAATAATAAGCTTATTTACATTGTTTCACAGGTGAAAATGGTTCTGCTAAATTTTCTCTTGGAGACAAGGTAGATTTTTTGCAAGCCGGAGTGAAAATGTATGAGGACTCCATATTATATACACAGATTGGGAATAAGGTCATGGAAGGATGGTAGATAAAATATACATAGTCTTTGGTATTGAGAAGGTGTTAAAACATGATGCTCCTCTACCACATCCAACAAGATTTGAACATACACTATGGGCTGCATTGGAAACTTATGATATTTCACTAAAATAATACTTGGGGCCTCACTATCATGATTATTCCATAAATATTCCCTAGAATAAGGTTACCTTCATATGTATGAAGGTTTATCTTGCACATGAATGCAAAGGAACAAACATGTGTGTTTCCAAAGGAATGATAGTGAATGTCCATGAGGATGACATGGTTCAGGGTTACACACTAGGTGAAATGGAATTTGGTGTTTTTATGGAAGAGATAAGAATTAGGGATAATTATAAACATTGTCATGGAATATCAAAAAAATTATAATGTTGATTTTAAACCTCTTACACGACATTCGTTGTTAGAGTTGGAAAATGTAGCAAGTGATAATAAGAATCCCTATATTATCATGTTTTCGTCGCTTTTATCTGCTTCTGGTGGCTTCATCACTATTAAGGTTGGGTTCTTGTAATAGGAAACACACATGAAGACATAGATGGAATGTATGAAATAATATCTTCCAAATTGAAAAGTAAATATGTGTATTTGTTACCTAAAATGATGGATTAAGAAATAGATTATTTACATAAAATGATGGATATATATCACGCAATTTAATAAAAGAAAGAGTTTTGACCTACAATTATTTACAAGGTGTATGACTTCAAAAGTTTCCTTAATGGATAAATCAAGGAGGGGAAATGCACTAGTCAAACATCTTAATGTCCAATACTTTGAATTTCTTATAACCAGTGATGTTTTAATACTAAGATTCATAGAATCCATCAAATATATTGAGTGGTTAGAACCAATTGAGTTTTGGAATATAGATGATGAAGGTTGGCCTAAGCATCCCACAATGAGGACATATTTCCTACATCCCAAAGAGGATAATTTCTACTTAAAAGAACTAAAGGAAGTAATAACATCATACATAAAAATGTGGAATGACACTATTGACCATTAGAATTCACCAATTTTTATAGAAGAATGGAAAATTAGAGTATTGTGAAAGAGTTCTTGATACATTACATGAAATCTATAATGATCATATAATGGTGGATGAAATTGATTCATATTTTGAGGATTTATAGCCCAAGACAACGAAAATTATGTATGAATAGCATAATCCATTCCATGTACTCAAGTGTTATGGATGGAGATTTTGATAATGTGACAAATGAACCAGTAAATGTTGGACACAAGTGCAACAATCCAAAGGAAACATTCAATCTTATGATTGATGTTGAGAAAATAATGATGTTGCTAGTTATATTAGGAAATTAGAATGAATGAGAGATGATTTGGATGGAAAAACCCACCTCAAATATCTTCAAGGATACTTAAATAGCACTTTTCATGTAAAGTTTGATTAGTGGAAATATATTTCAAGGGAATACAATGGGAAAATTTTAGAACAATATTATGTACCAAATCCTAATGACATAGAAATTGACTTTATTCCAATCAATACCATAGTTTGGGCATGGATGCCAAAGAAATAGCATTGCAAGAAGACAAGGATAAATAAATGTGGTGTATAAGTTTTCCTTGTTCTAATTGAGATAATATCTTGAGATTATGTAGAGGTTATTCATGAACGTAATTTAGTATTTTGAAGTATCTATTAATATACTTCATAAACCATATTTCAATGTTTTTTGTGCATCAAATATTCTATTCATATTATTTTTTGAAAGTTTTATATTATTTAGTACATATATGAAAATTTTGGTTCAACATCAATGTGATCATGTGAGATACTTTATGTTAATTACATGACACTTTCATTCAATTTTTTAAGTTCAAAGTTTTTTCAAAACAACACTAATTATCACTATATCAAATGTGCATAGTCAAATTCAATAGTGCACTTAAAAACTATATCTTTTGGACTTTGAATATTAAAACAATATGGGAGTATCTACTTTCAATATAAACCATTTAAACAATTAATGTACAAATTCTAGATAATTAAAATAAAGTTTGAAGTGAGCTTTCCTTAATATTTCTTATTATATTTGATATAAATAGGATAGTACTACTCTGTTGTGTTCTAATTCAAAAATAAAAATAAAAAATTATCATCAAATGACTCAAGTAGATGTACACCAAATTTCTCTTCTAGACTTTGAAGGTGTGTCAAACATTGTATTAGTATAATATTTTATACTAAACGTAGACAATGTAGTTACTTAGTGTCAAAATTAAAATATTTAACAATAGTAACAAACACAATATTTATATGTTGTTAAATAGATTTATAGGTAAGAAATTTCTTATGCAATCTATTATTCATGAGTTAAATATTGATGAACTTGGTTTTAATACAATATAAATATTTTTTATAATAGAGGTAATGTAAGCAATCTAAATTTTAGAGGAATATCAATTATATGTCCTATTCAATATAATGTATTCAAATAGTTCAAGAATAAATATTAAACACTTGCAACAACTAGTTTAGTCAATTTACCCTCTTTCCTCTTGTATTTGAAAAAATCAATTTATATTACTCTATTGTTATTCTTATTCATAATTGATTTTGATTGTTAAAATGATTAATAATAGATATTGGGCATTATTAATGTCATTTTGATTAAATAATGTTATAAGTGAGATATTTCTTTCATTTTGACCTATTATTCATGAACTAACCCTCATTCAACTTTGCTTTAAAAACAAAAGCATAAATAATAAAAATAAATGATCCCATTCATAATTTAGTTTTATATTGTCAACTATAAAGTGGTGTAAATTTGATATAATAATACATAAGTGGCACCATGTTATTTAATTATTAAGTAATTTAATTGATTAATTAATTATTTTCTTAATTATTTTTTTATTTAATAAATAATTTATTAATTTATAATTTATAAAATAATAATCATTAATTTGTTCGTCAATAAATTTTATTAATTATTATAATTATAAAACTATTAGTAAGTTATAAATATTACTAATTAACTAGAAATGAATAATAATACTTGACAATAACTTATTATTATTCATTAAGACATGAAGACATGAAATCTTTTCTTCTGTAAGTTTATAATTTCTTTTATATACTTTACTATGTTAATGCTATCACAAAAATAGTGAATATATCCATTCAAAGAAGTGAATTAAACAATTTTATAATTCTTCATTTTGGAAAAAATCAATATAGTTAAAGAAAAAAAATTCTAGATCCACTATATAATTCTAATTTTAATCAAATATCTATTACTATAACTTTATGATTGGACCATTGCTTGCTTTCGATTCGTGTTCTTATCTTTCCTAAAGGGGTTGTTGCAGTGGGTCATTTTATTTGCTAGCCTCTTTTCCTTCTTATGCTTCAGATGGTTATGTCAACTTGGAACTGGTTGCTACCTTTTATACCACTCATTCATATAAGATTAGATTCCTTTGTTTCCTTCTCATGCTCATTAAACACTAAAAGGAATCAAGTATCCTTTTATCTCTTTTCAAAGAACGTTAAAACTAAACGAAAGAGGAACTATTGAACTTACTTATCTTCTCTTTCATGCTCATTAAACTATGAAGGAGACTAAAAGATAAAATGGAAGGGAAAGGATTAGAGTTATCTTACCTTATGTTTGGGTTTTTCCTTTCTTAGGAGCTATACCATACATATGAGTTTTGCTACTCCTCCATATAGTAATTCTTCTAGTCACTATGGAGTGTGTTTCAATGCCTTCGATGTTGTTGGATACTATCATGTGTTGTTCATTAGTCGATTCTTCCAAATAACTTTGGTTTCATGCCATTATATGTTCAAAAGTATTCTCAGTCGTAGTCAGCCATCTGTGTTCCTTGTTGACCTTTTTTGGTCAGCCATCCATATGTCAGTTATACTTCATCACTTCATACATTCACATCATATCCTGGTTTTCTCCTTGTCGATTGATGGGGGATACATTAAGGCCCTCATTCAATGAATCTTCTCCTATCGACTTAATCTCATTATTTAGGACCTTGATCTAGAAACTAGTAGTACCTTGGAGATTGTAGACCTTAGTGGTAGGATTCCTCATGATCTATAGTGGATTTCCCTTTTTATTCCTGATCATTTGAGTCTGTGAGTGTTTAACATTAGGTCATTTATTCACACTTAGTGGACTATGTTAGGTACCTTCGGGTCCGTTTTCATCATTTGTGGGTCTCCTTTTGTCTATCAACAATATACCTCAATGATCGGTAATTAACTAGTTTCTACTATGCTCGACATCAACACATCTATTCACTTGTTATAGATTCATACCATTAGGTTTGTCTATAATAGCTTTGCTTTGGGACATTTCACTCTTATATGTGCCCAAAGTCCTACTAATGTATATTATGACATAGATCCACATTGTATTTTTTTGTGTTTATGATATTCTGATTTATCACATGGATCCATTGTGTATTCCTCATGGCCATGTCCTAGAATTTCATGTTATGGATGTGCATTGTATAGTTGGTGACCATGTTCTATTTCTCTTTATGATCAATAATGAGTGTGCTTGACTATTATAGTGGATGCAACACCCTCCAAAATTCTGACCTGCATCCAAATTTTGAAGCCTTCCTTGGTTTTTCCTTTGATGGTCGCAAACACTTCAGCTCACCCCGTGATCTCTTGTGAAGTATTTTTTAATTTTTTTCTTGATTGACTAGCAGTTGCCTTTTAGCATATGCATTTATTTATCATGCTTGCGATATTTCTCTGGTGACTTTGAAGGTTTGTCTTTGTGTGCATGAGTTGTATTGACTCTGTGAACTTGGGTCGTACTCATACACAAAGTTGTAAGCACAATTGCGCAAGTGTTGTCACGATCATTCAAAGGTTTATCTCAAGTGTCACACTTGTCACTCTTAGCTCTAAGATAGTTGTACTGAGTGCATGTTCATCTTTGTTATCTTGTCATCAAATATGCTAAGTGTATGATCACAATGTCAATATGGACAAATTCACTTGCTTTCGACACTTAGCCATTTTCCTTAAAAAATGCTCGACCGGACAACCTCCTTCAATCGGACCCCGCCCAAGCTACACTGCATAGTCTCAACCCTCAATGACCTTGTTCTGTTGCCTAGAACTATGCATGTCCCGAGGCTATCTTCTAGGTCAGCTGCACTGCACAATCATGGAAGTGAGAAGCCTGTCTACCTCCTAGAACTGTGAAAAAATTGCTTCCATGCTCAAACTGAAATGCAAATTTCTCAAGAACAGTTATTAAGCCTCTCTCTGTTCTATCGGAAACCTACACTAAATTGAGGCATAGGGCTGCACTTCTCTCCAAAAATGCACAAACAAGCCTAGTTGATTTCCATGTTAGCTACCCCGCATTGCCTTTAGAAACTACGTAGTCATGATCAGCAAAGTTGCTACGGCCCTGCTCTACAATGTCTCTAAAACCTACACATTCCTATTTGGTAGGTCCTCTACTGGCTTGATCTACACTACTCCCGAAAATTACGCAGTCCTGATCAACACACCCTTTTCTTCCCTACTCTACACTATCTCCATAAACTACATAGTCATGATGGGTGGGTGCTCTACTGCTTATCCCACACTGTTCCTCAAAACTGCATAGTCATGTCTAGCAATCCCCCTATTTCATTGCTCTACATTGTTCCTCAGAACTGCGCAATCATGACTAGCAGGTCCCAATAGACCTGTCATTCCTTGCTCTAGAAAACTGTGTAGAACTGCCTACTAGCTCCCCTACAACCTTGTCTTGCAATTCTCCAAGAAACTACGCAGAATGCCCACCTGGTCCCTTGAGTGGCTTTCTTTGTCTTCCCTTCAGAAATTTTGTAAAACTCACCAGCATTCCCTTTGTAGCCCCACTATGTCCTCCCACTAGAAATTTCATAGAACTACCCAACAATCCCTTTACAACCCTGATTTGTATTCCCTCTATAAATTGCGTAGAAGTTATCCCCCTTAAGGTCCCATTTTGCAGTTAACAGTGGTGACTGTCATTACCCAATTCTACCTCTTAGTGATCACTGTGATTTTTTCTCGGCAATTCAGACTGAGCTTCAGAATTTTTTATCTTGGCTTAAGCTTTGCTTTGCATAGTTTCAGTGTCCTATCCTCCCTCCCGGTCAGCTAGACCCGAACATGGAAAATAATGAATCATGCTAGACTAGGAGATTTTTGGATTTGATGTTGTCCCGACATGATGAATTGCAAGAATAGGTACATTAATGGAACATGGTGAGATGACGAATGGGATGAATAAGGATCACATTCTAGAAGACTTGTTTGTAACTCGACGAACGTAAAAAGAACATCAAGCTACAAGAAAAAGGAGTACATGCATGAAACCATCAAACAATATCAAGACCATTAAAGATTCTACAACACTTAGCCATACGGCGGTAAAGACACAACACACCGAAAGCACATTCATCACAAATAAGTGCAACGACTAGACATGGACACAACAGTCAGCCAATACATGTCAGCAATGTCATGTCAAGTTGTGTTGAGTTGTCTTGGCCACATCGCTATTATGGGCCATACTTGTTCTAATCAAATGTAATGGAAAGTGAAATTCCAAGGGAATCACACATGAAGGTTAAGATTCATATCATTTGAAAACTCATAGGAAGTTAAACGGCCACGAGGGAAGTCCAAGAGTCACAAGGGCGAAGCATCACCCTTGGCTATATATGTACCCTCATTATATGAGTAGAGAACTTTTCACCTTGGCTCCTCCCACATAGCCTTGAGATTTTGTAGTATATTGTTTGAGGAGAGATTAGTAGCTCCAATGTCGCACTACTGGGACTATTGATGTATGGTGTACAAATCTGTCATGGAATTTTTGCTTAATTCAAAAGCCTGTCAAGGGCAACCTGTTTTCATGCATGTTTTGTATCCATTTATAAGATTATTGTTAAAACATTTGTAATGCATGTTTTCTTAACTTGTACTAAGATAGTTGAATTACGTTGGTTATTTTAGTACTTAAATTGATGGAGATGTGTTGTATTTCTTATCACCACTGTCTCATCCCTGTGGACTACTCTATAGGATACTAGACATACCATGTTTGTGTATTGGCTATCACTATTATAACATCCTTGCGTACCACTCCACAAGATACTTGACATACCATATTTTTTTATGGTTATAAAAACTACCACATACATGTGGACTACTGCGCTAGGTGGTGTATGTGTTGTTCCCCTCACTTCCATTTTAAAAACTACCACATCCACTATCGACTACTCCACTTAATGTTAGACATACACTTGTTGGTTCGCATGTGTCTTTCCCTAGGTGGTACTACTACCTCTCATTTAGAGGGTCACTTTTACTCTCTCCCTTTACAACAAGAGAACTTAGACACAAGTTACATTACACACTCACTAGGCATACTCACCTCGCTTTTGAAGTTACTAGCATACCACTCGCATGTGCTAAAAAAAAGAGCTAAGGAAAATCTCTAAGACAATGGTAGTCGGATGATCGTACTGGATGGGACTCCTACACTAAATGATGTGAGGTCTAGTTGGGACTTCATATTGAGGAGATTTCCTCTGTTGGTGGTTCCAACATT
>APFE031677582.1:2003-28174 GCA_000404065.3 Pinus taeda | reverse complement strand
TCCAAATCTCACTATTATGGTTTGTGATGCTGCACTCATGGCCTAGGGCAACCCTTCCTTCCAGACCTGGTCAAAAATATAAAAAACAATGTTTTATTCCCTGTACGCGACATTTCCCTGAGTTAAACACGTGTATATGTGGGTTCATATATACCCAACCCACGTATATGTATTAAAACACTTAAAAAAATATAAAACTCCTTATTTTCGGGCGGAGATCGCGGGTTTTACCTGGTGATCACCTATTAGTGCCCGTGGCCTCAACTGTCCCCAACCAATTCCTAACTAAAAAACTACTTTGGAATTGGTATAAAAGGACACCAAAGGGAAGGCCTAAGGGAGGAGAGAAGAGAGAAAGGTTATTATACTGAGATTTTCCCCCTGATTAGGTCTGAAGACCCTTGTGCCTTCTGCACTTCCCCCATTTGTACAGGAAACCCTTGTTTCCTTGTGATGATGTTCATCCCTTAGTTATGGCATCTTGGAGTGAGTCTTGGAAGGAGATATGCTAGAGGCTTGAGGCGGGACAGATGCAAAAGGAGGCTGAGCTTGGAGCCTCAGAGGTTGCTCAGGTGATATTACTCTTTTTGTACTTTCTATTTGTCTAATAAAGAAACACATCTTGATTCCCGATATGCTTCTTATTTATGTTAATGATGTTCATGTTTGAATTTCATGTATGAATGGATGTTTAAAAGTTCATAACTAACTCCTTTCTTGTATAACATAAAGATGATTTTTGTATAAATCTTTGTCCATATACTGCTGCATTCTTTGGAATTGTTGGTTTTGCAGGGCAAAGGAGCAAAAGGGACGTGAAGAAGGGTTTATACCCTTGAGGAACTACCCGAACGTAGGACCTGAGGTACGTCCTTCTTACCTTAGAATTAGCTTTTGCTAGCATAATGGTTGTGTGTGTGCATGTTTCTTTGTTTAGACAACTTTCAGTCTGCTAGGGTTCCACCCAAAAGCCCTAGGGGATTAAATCCCTCAACAATTAGGTGATTTCCCTTCCATTAGTGACTTCTTTTGAATGTTACTTACTTCTTTAGATTAAGATCTTCTGACTGTGATTACCCCCTAAAATCTCATAGGAATCTGAACTCTCTAACTGTGTCAAAGATCCAAATTTATATCTGTCTTACCCATATGAAAAACTCAGATACATCACCGAACTGTTGGCTATCCTCCATCATCTAAGTTTAAGAAGAATCTGAACTTGTGACTGTGCTCATCAATTTGAAATATAGAGTGATATGTATTCCCTTTGTCTATGATTACATCCAACCTATTTATTGCACCCATCTTAATCCTATCCGAACTCCTTTCTTCCTTCTTCATCGAAAATCTCAGAGACATACAAAGTATGTTCTGTGATTTATGCGATGACCCTAGCCTTGTATATATAGTCATTCATCCATATAATGAGCCAACTTTAGCTTCCAAATGGGTGTGTCACTTTGGATGAGCTGACATGAGTTATTACTTCATTTTGTAGGCCAACATCAAGAGAAGAGGATTGTGCTTGTATTTGGAGGGCTTTCAAGACACTTAATTGACTCATATACATTTTACACATGCTCAAGAAGATCTCTTCATACATGACATTAATTATTTGACCTTAATGACAAATCCTAAGACTCTGAATGAGAGCCATCTAAAATAAAATCACTTTCTCATGAAACCCATGAAGTAAGGCTTACAATAATAATTTTATTTTCTTCATTACTTCATTTACAAAAGTCACAATTACATGTCATTATGAAGACCAAACCTAGCTACACTTTTCAATAGAAAGTACCTTATATAAATCACAAATATATGCATCATACTGTCATCTTGCTTGCTTGTTTAAAGGAATGCTTGTATAACCTCTTATGTTAATAATGGTAGATAAGGAAAGCCCAAGATTAATGGATACCAACCGCATTTCAGGTTGGGGATCCTTATCCAAGTGGTGTGAGGTCTAATTGGGACTTCACATTGGGGATACCTCCTTGGTTAACGAATTTCTAGCACATCAACAATTGGCGCTAGAAGGAGGGCCAAATGACTAGCTGTGCCTATTGAGTCTGCTTTGAATCTCCAATCTTGAATGGATCTTTCCTAAATCATAAGCCCAAAATGTTTCTCTAACCTATCTCCTAGTAAAATTTTCATCTCTGCAGAATAGTTTCATGACTTGTCTCAATTCAAGTTTGATGGTGAGAGTGGTACATTCATATCCAAACATATATTTTATTTTCTTGGTTTTTATAAATCTTATGGAATTAATGATGAAGATGTTGATCGTATATTATTCATCCTCACTCTTGAAGGCCGAGAGAAGAAGTGGTTTCAGAATTTACCATCTACCTCCATTCATTCATTTGATCAATTTCTCAAGGAGCTTCATCAAGCCTTTGATAGGTATGATTATTAATATGTCCGCAGTAGGATTGTTCTGCTCAGAATGAAATCTAGTGAATTTTTAGAGGATTTTCTTAATCGAGTTTTCATCTCTGCTATGAATTTCTCGAGGGTGTGATTGATTCAATTTTTTATCAGTGAATTTATTTTGAGCTTGATTTGTCTCTCCTTGAAATATTTTGAATCCAAGCCCCCGGATGATTATTCTCTCCCAATTTATGATGATCATGAGACATCCCAATTTCGTGAGGAGGAACCTGTTATTCAGTTTGTTCCTTGTCCTCGTTCTTTTCCAGTACCAATTTGGGTGCCTGCTAGTGATTTTTATAAAGTTGGTAAATATGAAAATCGAATTGTTGATTTGTTCATTCAACCTCCACCCAATTCCTATGATTCAAATTCTATTGAGGAAAAATTGGAATGGTTTATAAATTACACAGAGCCTGAAGTAAAAGTCGACCCATTTCTTTTTCAATATCACATTAATGTATATAATCCTAATCTTGAAGTTGATCCAATTGAAAACATAATTTCCTTAAGGGATTCTTTTAAGTTGCAACCATATACATCTTATGATTTTCTTGATCAACCTAATTCAACTTTTCATTATTTTCAACCTATTGTTTCAAGCAGTAATCAAGAACAAGGTAGTTGCATTTCACAGGTAGAGGAGCAAATTCTTGAAGATATGTTTCATCTTTCTTCCCTCTTTTAGGATGACAATCTTGCATTCTCAGTTGATTGTGCATCTCGTAATCTTGATAACCTATCAATTGATTTCAAATCCTTCATTCAAGTTGAGACTATATACAACCATCACCATGACATTCCTGTTTCAATTAACACATGTGGTGATGGGTATCCAAGTACACTGAATTATTTCTTTCATTTTTTTGAGGACTTGGATTTGTATGGTATCATTTCATAATTTGCTTCTCATAGTTTGAAATCTTCATTTATGTGACGAAATTCTCCTTCAATTCAAAATAACTCTGAAATTTCTTCAAGACATTCATCTTCAGATATCAAATCTGAAGAAGCAAGTTGTCAGGATTTTAAATCTTTGGTAGTTGAAGAAAATAAAGATCAATTTGAATGTTGTATTGGTATGCCTATCTTAGATCATTATTATGATGAAGATAATCTCATGGGATATAACATGCATGATGATATGTTGTTTTTAGAAGCTCAATCTTATTTTTCAACTGGTGTTTCTCTACCTGTTTCTTTTCAACTTTCCTCACCTTTAGCACACTACTCATTGTACCTAGACATGTGTGACAAGTTTATTATACTATTAGTCTCTAAATCCTTTAGATATTTATCCAGTTGGTCATGGTAACAATTAGGTATAGGATGGTGTGATCTTATGATCATAGGTTGAAAACCTTGAATCTATTATTCATTATCTGTTCAATTGTAAATCTTTCATATGTTAGGAGGACGATGTTACAATTCTAAATGATTAAGGTAATTTTTTGATTGACGCAACTATATTTTCCATCCATCAATAATTTGATATGTTTAATATTGAGTCTAAACAAACTAGTGACGTTAACAATATTTTCATTAATACATCTGATTACAGTGGTGCATATATACCTAATGATTTTTCTAAGTTGTCCAAATTCAATGGTCCACCATTAAAAAGTTCATAGACTTGCCAAGAAGTTGAGGAACTTCATCCCCTACAGATGTTGCTATGAGTTTCTTGCAATTCTGTTGAGAGTTTCGAACTAATTTGGATCCAAACTGTCACATGTAATTCATTCTTTAACATCTATCCTTTGGTTGTGAGTTCATTCTTAAAGGAATTTCTATATTTTCAAGTTAATCTTCACAATCTTCAAGATAACATTTGTGATTAGATGAAATATTATTGTTTGGTTAATCCTTCTTCATCATATGAATCGCTTGCATCACACATAGGATTATAGATCACATCTTTGATGGATCCAAATAGTTTAAAATCCTATCATTTTGATTATTGAAATAAAAGTCATGCTAAGTTGAAGGATTTCTCTTTTTCAAACACGTCTCATATCGATAACTTTTTTATCCCTCTTTTGTGTGTCATGAATATAATCATATTTTTCATAAAAAATCTCTTCTTGAATGATAGAAAAGGCTTGAGTCATTCTACGAATCAAAACCCTTCTGTTGAAATATATACCTTGTTTGATTTGGTCCTTTCTTCCAATATTTCACTAGCTTCGTATCTTAATTGGTTTCTTGAATTTTTGGTGTCAATAATTTTTTGAAATACCTTAAGCTTTCATATTACCAACATGATGTCTAATCAGACACAAAGGGAACCAATGGAGAATCAAGGATTTTATAGTTACCAATTTGATCATGATGTTGGTTCTAAAAACTATCTCTCAATCAATCGTTGTCCCATTATCGTACTTGATAATAGTTGTCATTGATTGATTTTTTTGAACCTAATGATCTTCATGGTTCATAATTTCACTATTCATGTGCTTGTCGGATAGTTGAGACACTTTAGCCTGAGATGATGGCTATGTCAGGTTCTCATCATCTTGACAAAGTTTTTAGACGAGATCATATTGAATTCCCCTTAGAAGAATCTCTTTATGATTTGAATGCATTAATTGAAAAATTATTTTCTCATGTGCATTAGGATTTTCAAATTGGTTGTTATGAATATCAAGATCCAATCGCTGAATGGTTAGAGAAATCTTAATCACAAGCTCCATCGCAAATAACAAGTTTTGATCTTTCTTGATGTTTTCAAAAACTGAAAACTTGAATGAATGTACTTTTGCGAGAAACCTTCAAGGTTTGTATGATCATAATTTCAAGCAACAAGGTAAATCTCAAAGCTAGTTAAGGTTAGTAAGTATGACACATCTTTTTGTTGATAATCAAGACCTTCAATTCATTGTGAAAGTTTGTTAAGTTCTAGTATTTTCCTGTGCACAATGCTTTTTACGGATTGCTTATATCTTTTTGATTGCAGGTCAAGAGCGGTTACGATGACTACATTAGAAATTTCATTACACTTAACCCTGACCTTCTAGCTCGTTAGGTTAGGAATAGGTTTAGGTGCATTTAGTCCACTAGTTGCATTACATGACCCTTGCATTTTACTTCGCACTAGTCCTTGCATTTGGTTTGCTTGCTTTGTTTGGATTCCATGTTGTTTTAGAGTCAAGGTTTACTCTATGTTTATTTTTATTTTGTCTTCTTGTTGTACCTTGTCTTATCTTTCTTTATTTTATTTAATAAGACTTTACATGAAAATGCCCTCACTTGGCTCAAAACACAATGTGGAAAAACTTGAAAAGGGACATTCTGATGACAGACAATGCTTGGCTTATATGTTATCTTCTTCTTTATCTTAGGTTTACATATCTTTAAAGCCAATTATGTTTGAATAGAAAATAATATCCATTCGAACTATAAGCCTTTGTTCAACCATAAAGCCTGTATCTATTCTAGGATCTTCATTTCTTGACTTAGTGCTGTCATTAAATGGTGTTCTTCTTACCGACCCAATCAAGTAGAAGACGGGAAAATGGAAAATCAATAGTGAGAAAAGCAATATCAGAGGTATATATATAGAACCTTCTATGAAGGGGAAATCCATTCTACTCTCAATAATTCAAGATCCCTCTTCCACCCTAGTGAAATAAATATGTGTTAAGGCATAGTTCTATAAATAAATAAAAGGTTTCATGCATAGAGAGGTGAAGCAAGTAACATTGTCAGGGTATTGTTCAGGCTCGATGGCAGCAAATCAATGCTTGTGTTCTTGTAGTGACTCCATCGGTTTGCTTTCCAGGCCCGCTAGTAGCAGAGAAACACCAAAGATGAAAACTAAGACTCTCATTATATTAAAATTACAATTTAATATTACTCCTCTTGAATCAAAACAATTCTAATTTCACGAGATTTGTAAATGTGTTCACCCAAGAAAAGGAATAGAGGACCTTACATCCATAACCAAGTCAAATGGGGAAGCCAAGGCAATCCAAGCAATGAATAAATACTTCCTGAAATAATAAGACCTTGCACTTAAGGATAAAAATTGAATAGAGAAGCTAGAGTTCTACCGGTGTGTTTCCAAGTGTTGATGATGGGATCAACACCCTCCAAATCTTTCCTATTCATGAATTTTGGAGCCTACTGAGGATCTAGAGATCTGTTGTTCCATAGTTTCTTCATGGTTGATTAATGTTATGCTATGTGTTAAGTCCTCTTCTTAGTTTCTAAGTGTCGAAGTCACTTTCTCACACATGTTCAGTCCGTAATAAGCTCATGAGCACATTATTTTAACTAAGATTGGACAGGAACATCACATTCCATCAAGATAGTTCTTGTGAAATGGTTAAACCATGATGATAGTCAGTGCACACTTTCAAATAGAATTCTCTCACTTTTGGTTACGATTGTACTTCTATTTCGGTGATTTTTTCCAATTGTTTCTTTTGCACACCTTTGCTTTTGCAAGTGTCGCTTTCATGTTTATGACTGTTTATTTTGCTTGAATTCACTTTAATAAGTTTCATTTTCATGTTATCTTCACCGTGGCACGTATCTCTTTCAATGTCATTCACATTTTGCAAGTGTCATTTTCACTTTTCCCTTACCATTGCAAATGTCATCTTTTGGCATGGGAACTGTCGCCTATCTAATAAGAATTTCTATGGATAATTTCAAGGTGTACATTTGTGGCTAATGAGTCTTATTTATCATATATACATATATTACACTCATTCCCAAATTTTCATGCACAGTCACATAAGTGTCGTCACTGTCATCCCAAAGTGTATCTTAAGTGTCGCACTTATAAGAAGTTATTGTATTGCCGTCACATTGAGGAGATATTGTTGTTTGTGTATTCTGAGTGATAAATGTGTGTCATCAATTCTTCTAAGTGTATGATTGTGTTTAGGTTTTTTCCATTCTCACTTTGACCTCACTTATCCTATACTTAACCAGATTATGAAAATTTCTTTCCTGAGCAACTTGTCTTCATTCATACCTCCTGAACTGTGCATTGCATAGTCTCAACCCTTGCCTCTTCGAAATGCGCAATGTGTAGTTCCTACCTTCCATAACTGTGTACTGCATAGGCTTAGTGGTAAACCATGACCCCTTGACCTCTATAACTACATAGCTCAACCTCCCAGTCATCTCATTTTGTGCACTGCACAACTACAAGCCTAATTCCTTGAACTACACAACTACGCAATCGATTGGCCTCTCTTCCTCCATAATTGCATAGTAGGAAACTTCAAGCCTCAAGCCTACCTCGTTGAGCCCTTCAACTATGCAGTCAACCTAACTTGGCCTTCTTGAACTACACAATGCACAGTCTCAAGCCTTAATCCTTGCTCCTGACATCTTGAGCTACGTAACTATGCAATCCTTGAGCCAATCTCTCAGTCGAACATCTAGTTCCAGCTTAATCAGTGATTTTGTGAAGCATGTTAGTCTAGGAGTTTTTAGACTTATTTCGTCTTGTCATGAGTGGATTTCGATTATAGGTATTGTATCTTCTCATGATAGGATGATGATGATGAAGGAGAAGAAGAAGGAGACCATGCTAGAAGACACCTATGCAATGACAAAGACAAGCTAATAATTAAAGAGAAGATGAAGAGACACTAGCTTCCAATAGAAATTCAAAGATCAAGATCACATGAAGACTCCATATCAGTCAACCCCATAGAAAATGATTACAAATCTCATGCAAGATCCATCATGAAGATGCAAAGAAAGCAACAAAAGAAGCAGTTTGGTAATGCTACATCATCATGAAGTTCCATGCCATCATTGTTAAGAGTCATCTCGAGAGTCACATGTGTCATAGTGTCTTACCACATCATTTGTGAAATGTAATTATGAAATTCTCCAAAATGAGGAAATGTAAAAATTTGTGGAATACCAAGGGTCCCACATGGAATTTTAAGAGTCATTATTGGGTTCTAAGTTCATATAGAAGCTCAAAGGTCATGTAAGAATTCAAAAAGTCATTATAGAATCTCAAGAATCATGAGGGAGGTCAAGAGTCACATGGGAGGTGAAGAGTCACCTCATTCTTTTAATAAAAAAAACCCTCATAACTCAAATAAGGGGAATTTTGGGATTGGAACTTTCACCTTGGCTTCTCTAGCATTGGCATATGAGAGAAGATCTTTCTTTGGAGGAGAAAGTGGTGACTTAATGTTGCACTATTGGGGCTAGGGTGGAATTATTTTGCTTATATATCTTGGCAGTTCGACTTAATATATGAAGCTCGATGAGCTGATGCATTTCATACATGTATCATGAATATAGTAAGATTATTCTTTATATGTTTGCGAAATATGTTTTCTGACATGTACTAAGGAAATTGAACTATTTCAACGGCTTTGGTACTTATCTTGTTCAAGATGTGTTGTATTTGGTTTTATGATCTGGTTGTCTTGTGAACTACTTTACAGACTAACTTGCGATCCTTTTATGCTCTTATGTGCCTCTTTTAGAATAGTACTATTAATTTTATTCTAGAGGCTCACTCTCCTTCTCCTTGTTGTGGAAGTACCTTGTATACATCACAATTGTATGCCTCACAATGTCAACTTACTTGCTTGTTTCAAAGAATGTTTTTATAACCTCTTATGTTAATAATGGAAGCCAAGGAAAATCCCTAAGAGTAATGGAAACCGACCACATTTCTGGTTGGGGCTCTTACTCCAAGTGGCGTGAGGTCTAATTAGGACTTCACATTGGGGAGACCCCTTTAGTTAATATATTTCCAGCACCATTAGCAAGATGCTACATAAAAATTTACAATTCAACCTGTCAAATGCTTTGGAAAGGTAAATTTTAAGTAATATACCAAGTTTCTTTATAATTTTCAAAGAATGTATTGCTTCATGGGATACCATAATCCCATATAGTATTTACCAACCGTCAACAAAGCTAGTTTTCCTGGAGAGATGATATTTGGGAGAAAATGATTGAGTCTGTTAGCTATGATTTTAGTGATAATGTTGTAAACAGAATTACATAAGGAAATAGGCTCGTGTGCAATCATATCCTCCACCTTTTCTTTCTTAGGCACAAAAGTTAGGAAAGTAGCATAGAAGGATTTAAGAATGGATCAAGATTACTAATATTTCTATACCATTTACCGAAAGTCATGCCTAATGATTGGAAAGCATCCCTAAAATAATTCAATTGTGAATCTATTTGGTTTAGGAGTTGTATTTCTTAGAATTTCTTTTAATGTGGCTTCAACTTTATCTAGGTAGATGACTCTGAACAAGGATTCATTATGTTCTAGAATGGTCAATTTTAGGGAATTACTTGATAATGTACTAAATCACTCTTGATTTATCGATTGAGGGCTGAGAGAGAATATTTTGGTAGAACTGAGTAAGTTCTTGGGATATCTCTAGGTGGGTCTTTTTCACATTATGGATTTTAACGGAGGGTATATGATTGTGATGATGATGTTGGAGCATAGAGTCATGGAAAAAGGTAGTGGTCTTTTCTCCTTCTTTAAACTAGTGGATTATGGATTATGGATTTTTTTCCATAGGTGCTCTTCCTGCTTCTTTCATTCCTCCAAATTATTGAGAGTGGAAGCCTCTTCCTTGATTAGTTCCTCTAACCTTCCAAACAGAATAGGTCCTTTCTATATTTCTTCCAATTTTTTTCTAGTCTATCCTTTTTCTCTAGAATGTCACAAAATTTTACTTCGTTCTAGCCTTTGAGCCTCCATTTTTTATGTTTGAGCTTCTGAGAGAGTTTGTACATATTTGAGCCTCCAAAAACACCTAGCTTTGTTATATATTTGCTTATAAATCAATATCGCACAGGTAGATATTTTAAAATTGGAATGGTATGTTATGCGGCCAGGACTTCATGTCTTTGCTCAAGTAGATCAACCTATTGGTGCATAGAGGGTAGAACTAGGTTCATAATGAATTATCCAATAAAACCGTCAAACATCAAATCTTTTAGTAACACCTGCAAGAAACTAAAGTCTCACTTGAGGCATCTTATGATGGATTATAGAAACCTATATAGTCTTGTGGTGATGAAGGAGGCACAAATCTTATGTATCACTACTACATTCAACATATCGTTATAAAAATAAACTTAGGTATGCCCTTACTCTGTGTAGTAAATCAATAGAAAACATTGAACATAATCATAACATAGAAAATAGAGAATTCACATGATGCACAAAAACACATAAAATAATCCCCAAACAATTGTTTTTACTATCAATGTAAATTATTCATTACATTCCAATTGTCACAGTTCACCAACCTAATCGATCATCATTATAGAGCGTATCTCAAAACAATACACACTCAATTTCAGTCCTCACTAACTCACTCACTCACTACTTAACTACTTTCCAATTAGGTTATTTATAGTTTTACAATTAGGTGCAAGACAATCCAAAAACCACATTTTACTATGGGAAATAAATATTAGCATGGGAAAAAACCGACAAAATGCTGCGAACAACTTTATTTATTTTCTTCCTTTTTGCAAATTGACCCTTGTCTGACCTTCCTACAGGGTACCCTTTTGTGCAATGCTCTAAAACTTGTACTAAAAATTATTACTTCTATAGGCTCCCAAAACTCACTTATGGCTTGTCCTCAAGGCACCCAATATTTCTATCATTCTATACTTCTTTCATATCATCTTAGTAAACATTTCAAAAGTATGTCTCATAATATTTTCCTTAACTTCTCTTCCTTACCCAAAATTTAGTGCGCTACTCCTACTATGACAATAGACTTAAACTTTCTTCTTCCTGTCACTTTCCATATAAACTAAAAGTATAGGGTATTTTTTTCCTACTCAATGTTCTAGGCCTAGCTTTTAAAATATTCATGGTCCCAAACCACTGCATTAGAATTACTCACAAATATTTGCATGTGCCCTCTCAGTTCAATTGTGAGGTGTAGGGTTGATTCCTTCTTATTGTTGTAATCATCCCAATTCAACCATATTAAAGCTACTTACCAGTAACAATAGTCCTCTGCTATTCACGGGGTTCAAAACATAAAAAAGTGCAATGCTCTGATTAACTCTTAGAACTATTTCTATGCTCAACTTCCTTAGAGGTACATAAACTTTGGGGAATTGGCCCTATAATGCATCAGTCAATCCTGGTATCATTGTTGGACCTTATACACACTCTGCAGGGTCTAAATATACCCTTGGTGTCTTATCATTACTTTCCTTCCAAGTGCAGAGGCTCCTTCTCTGATATGTTTCATTGCAGTTACTCTTCTAGCTCTTCACTATGCAACTGGGGTTTGTATCACAACTTTAACTCTCTCTTTGATCTTCAAATCCATTAGAAAAAATGAGCTTCTATGATAATGTTTGAAACATTTATACTCCCCCGCCTTAGTGCAATATTTTTCGGTCATCATAACTCCAAACTTTTCAGACATGATCTGAAATCTCTTCACATTTACTCCTCCCAATGGATTCTACCTCGGTGCATGGATTAAGGTAAGTGAATGTCCCATCAATGACTGCTCCTATTAGATATAACAATCCACTAGGTTTTTGTCATCAAAACGCATATGATCTATCAATAATGAAGTGGATTTTGAACTTTTATTGATATTGATGTTTTTCGATGCTTCTCACCTTTTCTTTCTTCCTGCTTTTTTTGTCTTATTACTAAATAACATTTTTCTACCAATTTGGTTGATTTGCACATTTTTAAATGCTCTATCTCTTGAAGTTTGTGTGCAATCCTTTTTTTTGAAAAATGCCTACATTCTTGCTAGTTTTCCATCTTGTCTTTGTGCGTAGCCCACCATCATGCAAGAGTTTCTTATAGGGCTACATCTAGGACTCATAATCTAAGCTATTTAGGTACCTTTGGCTCAAATTATTTCACAAAGGAGCACACATCTGTCATTCCATCAAAATTTGGTGGATGATGTACCTTTGTCCCAATCCAAAATAGTGTGTTGGTAATGTGAGCATGTCTTCCAGTGGATACTTCATGTAACCTTTGTTGCCAATTCTCAAGTGCTTCATCTGAATCTGGTGTGAAGGAATTAATACTTCACTAGATTAACACACCATAAATAGTTAGATTAACATAGTCCTGCTTGAACATAATTGCATTATAAAGGTTTTCAAGGTATTTTGGTCCATCCCTCATAGGTTCCACATATCAACCTCATGTTGGGTTTAGTGGTGCAATAACCTTCAAATATCCTTACTCAAAAATCATTTTTATTTTCTTCAAGTTGATTATAGCCTGATTGTTGAAAGCCCATTCAATTCCTAACAATGCAAGGTATGGGTTGTCATCGTCCATAATTTCTATGACTTCAGAATATGCAATACTCCTAACTCCATCAATGTTGACCTCTACCCATGTCATTTTTCTAATGGGGAAAAATGTATATTGGTTTCCTAATATTAGTTATATAGGTGACCAAATCAACTTTGGCCACCCCATCATTTCCTAATTATGCTCCAAAAGAATATTTAGATCCAAACTAATGTTTTCCATATCATAGTCTCCAATCTATGTGTTAAGCCTAAATTCTTTGTTTATCCTTTCCTTGTGCATAACCTACTTAACTATTTGTTAGAGGGTCTTTGCAGTAGGAAATTCCTATTCTTGCGTGTGCTGGAAAATCATCCTATGTAGATTATTGACGAACATTTCATTATTTATTAGTTCATGATAACTCTTCAAGAAATTTCTAATTGAGATTACCTCTTAAATAGTTCTCTAGGTGTAATTTTGTTATAGACCAATGCAATTTTGTTTACAAGTAGTCCTTGATGCATGATTGAACTTGATGGGCTCCATTCTATTGTAACCATTCCTATCATGACTTCCTTATATGTGTCCTTCTCTTTCAATGGATCAAATATTAGATTCAGTTATGCATCTTTTTGTACCCATTGATGTGGTTGGATTCCTTGTCTGGAAACATCTACCCTGGTCTTCATCCCTCCATGTTAACTACTCTAACATGTGGATGGTCTCTATGCACTTTGAAAACTATAATTTATACATTTTGACCTCTCTTCTCTTTCCATTTCATAATAACTTGAGGACTTTCTTCTATAGCATGATCCAATTGTTTACAACATGTGCACATTGTGCAGGGGTTGGGGAAATCTTGTGCAATGTGTCTTGGGTGTCTGTAGTTATAACAAATTATTGGGGCCCTCCCTCTTCCAAATCCTTCTCTACATCGACCTCAAGATCCTTTTCCTCTTCGCTTCATCCCTTGGCCTCTACCTTGATTATAATATTTGGGCGTGTTATAGATCAACATTGTAGCTTCACTTCCTTTGCCTTCGTATACCCTATATTCATTGGTTATGTTCTCCCTCATCAAATATAGCACATGATATGTATGGATATCATGTCATATTGACTTGAAAAAATCGTAGAATAAAGTTTTAATTGAGCCTTGACACTTCTACATCATAGGATAGGCTATTGATATATGTCCCCATACACTACACACTTCACACCATAGCCATTAGCCTTGAGCCAAAGGATTTGTAGCTTCAGTGGCCATGTATTTTGTCACATTTTGACATTCATTCCTATGATGTCCCTCTTTCTTACATATAGTACACAAAAATCCTTTGTTTTATCTTACCCTTTTCTAGAACATGTAAATGTATTCTCAAGGATGCTAGTTGTGACTGAACTTGTGCTATTTTCGCTTCCTATGTGGGATGTTTCCAACTTCATCATAGTTTCTAAGGCCTTAGACTGTGAAGTGTACTTTTTCTAAGTTAACGAGATGCATATATGAGGAACCATTCTTGTAATAAACCATTCCTTATGTTGCACATCCAAAATTTTAGATATCAGACATTTCAGTAAGATCTTAAATATGTGATTGAAATCCCACATTGATTCATTCACATGCGGTCTAATATGTTTAATTTATGTGATACACTAGGATTTAGATTTTGGGTTTTGGAAATCTTTTAGTAATGCCTACCTAATTTATCCTAATGATCTACCTTGTCCTCCTAGAGTAGTATGCTTATATTTCATATACCATGTAAGAAGACGATCTCTGAAGGTGGTGAGCTAGCTATGCAAGCTTCGTTGGTTCATCCTAGACTTGCCTGATAGTCCATACTATCTCACGCAAAAAGAGATGTTGTTCGATATATTCTATCCTAGTGCCATAAAATACATGCATTTGCATCGTAGGATTGTAACAAACCTCAAGGATACACTAAACATACAATTTTTTTTTGTCAAATAGAGTATGCATAATTCCTATCTTACCTAACTTTTTGTCTTACAATTGTCATATTTTACCAATCACAACTTCACAACACTTCACAATGATTGTCTATGATAAGTATTGAATTTTCTCTATACTCTTATCTTGTTTATTAATTCTATTATTGTTTAGGTTTAATTCCTTCTAATTCCAACACTTTTACAATGGTATATAGATCTATTTGTCAAAAGACATAATAATTTGTCTAAGATTTTTTTTTTCAATCTAATAATATTTTCCAACCACAACTCTTGAACTCATGATCTTATGATTTGTGTGGATACATTTTGTATTTTAACCGAGTAATGTTTCTAATAAAACACTTAAAAATCCTCTTTTACTTATATTAGTAAGGAAAAAATGTTTTCCTTTAAGCTTTATCTATATGTTCTTAATTGTATGTGTGACTCGAATCCAACTCATAAACTATGTATTCTCTTTAATAAAGACCTTAAATGTTATTTCCCTCATCGTTTTGCTTAGGTCTTAAATGTTATTTCCCTCATCGTTTTGTTTAGGTCTTAAATGTTATTTCCCTCATCGTTTTGCTTAGGTTCATTTTGGAAAATGGTATTTGTAAACCCTCCTATTTTAAGTCTCCAACCTTGTAATTGGTCTCACTAGTGTTCTTCATAAACTATGTATTCTCTTTAATAAAGACCTTAAATGTTATTTCCCTCATCGTTTTGCTTAGGTCTTAAATGTTATTTCCCTCATCGTTTTGCTTAGGTCTTAAAATTGGTCAGGTTCATTTTGGAAAATGGTATTTGTAAACCCTCCTATTTTAAGTCTCCAACCTTGTAATTGGTCTCACTAGTTTTGCTTAGGTCTTAAATGTTATTTCCCTCATCGTTTTGCTTAGGTCTTAAAATTGGTCAGGTTCATTTTGGAAAATGGTATTTGTAAACCCTCCTATTTTAAGTCTCCAACCTTGTAATTGGTCTCACTAGTGTTCTTCGTGCATTTTGGAAAATGGTATTTGTAAACCCTCCTATTTTAAGTCTCCAACCTTGTAATTGGTGGTATTTGTAAACCCTCCTATTTTAAGTCTCCAACCTTGTAATTGGTCTCACTAGTGTTCTTCGTGCATTTTGGAAAATGGTATTTGTAAACCCTCCTATTTTAAGTCTCCAACCTTGTAATTGGTGGTATTTGTAAACCCTCCTATTTTAAGTCTCCAACCTTTGGAAAATGGTATTTGTAAACCCTCCTATTTTAAGTCACAAGGTCTCACTAGTGTTCTTCGTTATATATATATATGAATGAATATATTTTGACCACATAAGTCTTATTTTATAGGCATTTACAACAACCATTACGCATGCTAACACTAGAATAACTTTACTATATAATACAAACCATTTTTATCCAACTTACATGTGGTATAAATCGAAGATACCTTTGTGATTGTTCGAGGACTTAGCAGTTAAATAAAAATTCCATGTCTTGACCTATCGATATGAATTAATGTTTTTGAACAAACACTACAATCAAAAGTTGTTGATGTTTCTTGGGAAATCAATGGTGGTTATCGTTCTAGGGTTTTTAATCACATCAAACACTACCCCATCCTTCGACATGTGAATTCATTTGCTCACTTGTCTTTGGACATTGCTTTTCCTCTATCGTGACTGGCATATGTTGTTACCTATTGAAGTTTTCAGTCGATTGTCATGGTTAAACTCCTTTGTCTATCTGAAGCAGTTAGCCAGGGTTTATCATTACCACAGTTCACATTTGACTGAAGGTATTTTTAGTTATTTATAAGAAATTATTACAGTCATTTCATTTGTCGTCATTCTCTTTTCTTCCAACAAATTGATTAATTTTTTGTTGTTTAATTTGTACGTATTCATCTTAACTGAATTGTTTCAGGCCTGGACCATATTTTCAGCTAAGCTTTTCTTGCAAGGGTTTCTCTGGCTTCAACATCATTACTAAGTTCTCAAGGATATTTTAAAATTCGTATTTTCCACATTAACAAATAAAATTTACCTCAAAACCATTACGTTGGTTTGTTATGGCTTGCCGAGTTACAAATTTGTAAACCATAATACCCTATTTAATGTATTTTAGTAGATTTTATGTTTGAGAGATCTTCATTTTTTGGGTTCTAATTTCATTCTTGATTTGGTGTCAGTTCAGTTTTTCTTGTGCATTATTACAAATCTATATTCAAATGCATTCATTCTCTTAGCGACTGTTTTTTTGCAGGTACATTCTTTGAAATTGTTCTGCCCTTTTTTTTTAAGCCGTCTGCCATAAGCAAAAATGCAGAGTTTTCATTCTTGCTTTGAGAATTTCCTCCCTTTGAGCAAGATCATATTATTTCCACCATCTAATTTTGTATTGGTAAACTCTACGACAATTTTCATCAAATATATACTATTATTAACATGGCTTTAGGCTAAAATTCCAAAGTTTAAAATCTTCAAGTTTTCTTGTAACGGTTTTAGGATTATTACATTTTAAACTTTGTGGATAAATCCTTTAGATCTTTAGAAATTTGTATCATTAGTTTTTTCATAATGGCTCGAATTCATTTCAGGTACAAACACACACACACATTATTTTATTATATTCACGTTAATCCTTTCTCGAGGGATAGGGTTTACTACAGTTTTGGTTTTTCCATAGTGTTCTTCCATCCTTGCTTCCTTGCTTGAGGGATATGGTTTACTACAGTTTTGGTTTTTCCATAGTGTTCCTTCGTTTATTGTCTTAGTTCTCTCATAATGTTTTTAGGTTTCCAGTTATAAACCTTAACCCATAGGGTGAAATTTTACATTGTTCTTCTTCAAATGATTCCAAACCTAAATTTAGGTCTTAGCGACTGATTCATATTTGTCTTATTACATAAACACTGTTAAATTCGATCAGGGTTTAACCCTACAAAGGCATGTATTCATATTTTTCTTTTTGCATCCCTGTATATGTTCTTTTCATATCTATAAGTAGTATTTCTATATATAATTTACGTTTATATCCTTATCATTTAGTTCTCTTTATGATACATGTAAATGACTAGCGTTCTTTTCTGATTACTTTTAGGTAAATACCCCAAAAGTCTTTCTGTAATTTTCATATTTTCTTTGTAAATATTTTAACATTTACCTATTCATATATAATGATATTCTAATATTTATGTTCGATATTTACTCATAGGTATTATCATTTTTTCAAAATTTTCTCATATATAATGATATTCTAATATTTATGTTCTATATTTACTCATAGGTATTATCATTTTTTTAAAATTTTCTACTGGTTAAGTTCTCTTTTCACTTACATAAGTCTTTACTGTGATTTACTGAACATAATTGTTGTATTCGTGAGAATGTTTTTTATTTTATTTTATTTTGATGGATAGAAAGAAAAGCATTTTGAGTTTCTGTTTTATTTTTTGTTTAATTTAAAATTATGTTTTTTATTTTATTTTATTTCATGGATGGAAAGAAAAGCATTTTGAGTTTCTGTTTTATTTTTTGTTTCATTTAAAATAAAATTAAGGCTGACTCAGCCATTTTGTTTCATTATTGTTCTTTAAAATTAGGCAAGCAAATCAAGATACGATTAGTTAGGAACATGTTTAAAGAAAGTGTTATACAAGTGAAAAGTAACTAAGGAATAGTTCTTCAACTGTAAAGAAACTGGTAAAAAATACATTGAAAAAGAAAAACTAGAGCTCATTGAGGGGTTGCCATCCAGAGAGAGGAGAGAGAGCTCATAATTTGTAATTTACAATTGTTTTGAACCTCTATAAAAGCAAACAATTCTATAACCTATCATTAAGGAAGCTTGATAGTATTTTTTTTTTAATTTTTTCTTGTACATAAATGTTTCAGACACTGTAATGAAAGCAAGACAGTGTAACAACTCATTAAGAATCCTAATAGCATCGACAAGAATCTTGTAACACAAGGCATCTCAACTCATTAAGAATCCGAATAGCATTGACAAGAATCTTGTTACAGAAGGCATCTCAACTCATTAAAAATCTGAATAGCATTGACAAGAATCTTGTATCAGAAGGCATCTGAACTCATTAAGAATCCAAATAGCATTGACAAGAATCTTGTAACAGAAGGCGATAAGAATCTTGTAACATAAGGCATCTCAACTCATTAAGAATCCGAATAGCATCGACAAGAATCTTGTAACAGAAGGCATCTCAGGCCGGGAACCAGACAAAGGCAAAACCAGCATATACAATACATTTTTCCTTTTCCTCAACAAAAAAACTAGGTACTTTTATATTCAGCATTCAAGCATACCTGTACATTCATTTTGTTTCCCACACATTTTTCCTTTTCCTCAACAAAAAAACTAGGTACTTTTATATTCGGCATTCAAGCATTCCTGTATATTCATTTTGTTTCCCATTTAAAAGTTCACTGTACGAAATCTATAACCCTGATATCGTGGAGGGTTCTGAAACCCATGCAAACAAAAAAAAAACAGTTCATAGGCTAAATACTAGTCAAACAACAAGGGCATGAACACCTTTGAAACCACACACGTACACGGAGGAATCGAAACCCCAAGGAAGGCAAAACCAACATATACAATATATTTTTCCTTTTCCTCAACAAAAAAACTAGGTACTTTTATATTCAGCATTCAAGCATTCCTGTACATTCATTTCGTTTCCCATTTAACAGTTCACTGTACAAAATCTATAACCCTGAAATCGTGGAGGGTTGTGAAACCCATGCAAACCAAAAAAAACAGTCACAGTTCATAGGCTAAATACTAGTCAAACAACAAGGGCATGAACACCTTTGAAACCACACACATACATGGAGGAATCGAAACCCCAAGGGTTATACCCGATTACAGACAAAGCAAGCAACAGAGCAAGCAAGAGAACATTACAGCCATGGAAAGACCCTACCCAAGTTTTCCCTAAGCCCGTCAATAGTCCCAAGGATGAAGCCATGGATAAACGTTCCCTTGAAGGACCTGCACACCACCACAAAGCATGGTAGCAGTTAGGTAGGGCCACGACACCAAAAAACAGTGAACAACAAACCAAGAGAGGAGTGAGGATTTACTTGGAGGAGGTCCGATTCCACGATGGAGGATGAGAGCTGAGACCCACAATAGAGGGTTTCTCCCAACAATAATGCCATAAGAGGGTTCTGCCTACTCACCAAGGAGCCAAAATGTTAGAGCCTCAAAAATGAAGGGAGGAATTGCAACCGGAATAAGAGGATTACCTGAGAATGAGTTCGCTGAGCCATCCTGTGCAGCAGCAAGGTGAGAACTTGTGTTTGTAGAGCCAAATCATCACCAAACCCAACATCAAGCACACCATCATCACAAAACAGAGAAAAAATGAAGAATAAGCCAAATGACAGAGACAAATAGACTTGCAGGTGGGAAACGACCTCAAACCCTCCAAGAACTAAAGAAGTGAATCATTACAGAGAGCGAGCAAAGGCATGATGCCAACAAACCACCACAGGGAACAAGCGAGGCATAACATTAACAAACCACCATACAGGACAAGCAAGGCACAACGCTTGCCAACCATCGCAAAAAACCAGGCAAAAGCATCGAGCACCCATAGAGCTGAACAAGACCACAACAAAGAAGGAATGGATTCCAAAAATCCTTAGCAAGTGTGATAACCCGTGGTTGTAAAACCAAGTCTAGTACGAAGGGTGGGTAGAACACCATAAAACACATTAAAACCTCATACCAAAAACGCTGCCACTGACTTTAATTCGAAAACGAAAGAGTTAAACAATTGTTGCTACATGTCCCTCCTTGGGATTGCCACCAATTTTTGGTATTATAGCAGATTGTTCCTTTCCCTCAGTAAAGATGGAGGTAGGAAGAAGGGGTTGAGGAAGAGCCATCAGAAGAGTAGAATATGAAGGGTTATGAGAAAAAATTAGGATTTTAATTGCACTTTTGGCAGCAGTGGAAGCAGGAAGGCGTAGAGATCCAAAAGGTGGGGATGACAATGAAGAGGAAAACACAGCCACAACAGATGGGTCAGTTGACGAAGGACCAGAGATTAAACTATTGAGGTCAATTTTGTTGGCTAGTAGCAAGCCAAGACTGGAGCTCTCTAATTATGATAGCAGTTTGTCCATAGAGGCATTGTTAGAATAGATAAGTGAACTAGATAAATATTTTGAATATGAAGAAATCGACGAAGATAAGAGGATCAGGTTTGCTGTCACCAAGTTGAAGGGACATGCAGCACTATGGTGGGACAGTGTACAGGTAGAAAAGAGGAGATTGAATGAACCATTGATTAAAAAATGGGACAGGATGATTGCTAGAATGAAGAGCAAATTTCTACGTAAAGATTATTAAATTGCCCTTTATAGACAAGTACAGAACCTAAGGCAGAGAATGATGACCATAATGGAATATACTGAAGAATTTTATAAAGTAAACCTAAGAGCTGGTTATGTTGAAGATACCCCTGAGAAAACAACAAGGTTTGTAAATGGTCTACGGATGGAGATCCTAGACGAAATTAATATTCTTTCCACTAAGACCATAGAGGAAGCTTATCAGAGTGATTTGAAGGTGGAGGAAAATATTGCTAGGAAACAAAATGCCAGAAGAGGATGTTGTTCTGGCAGAGGTCAGGGACCAACCTTTGACAGAGGTAGGAAGACCAACAACAATGAAGAGGGCAGTAGTTCAAAGACTTCAGGACAGACCAAAAGGGAAGGTAACACCACAGGAGGAAGGTCATACCAGTGAGGAAGAGGTAATGGCAGAGGCAGAGGAAATGCCTATTAGTGTTACAAGTGTCACAAGTGGGGACATAGGTCATTTGAATGCCCTAAAAATGAACAAACTGGGCAAAGGGGAGCATATGTCACTCATCCCGATGAAGTGGAGGCACCACCACAGGAGGTGGAAAATATGCCAGAAACTGAGGAAGCCTTGGTGTTGAACAAGGTATTATTGAAACTAACTAAGGAAGTAGCTGATCGGACACAGAGGAAAGCATTGTTCCAGACTGTGTGCAAGTCGTATGGGAAATGCTGCAAATTAATCATAGACAGTGGAAGTACTGATAATTTGGTAGCTACTGAAATGGTGGGGAAATTGGGTTTGAAGAAGTTGAAGCACCCAAATCCATATAGGGTGTCTTGGTTGTAGAAAGGTCACCAACTAATGGTCGATGAGCAGTGCGAAGTAGAGTTTCATATTGGCAAGTACAAGGACAAGGTGACTTGCGATATCATGCCTATGGATGTGTGCCATATTTTGCTGGACAGACCATGGCAGTATGATAGGAAGGTAGTCCATGACAGGGAAACAAATTGTTACAAGTTTGTTAAAGATGGGATAAAGCATACGCTAGTGCCCATGAAGGAAGAGGATGCTGCAGAAACTAGTGGGACAAAAGCATTACTATTAGGTAGAAAAGAGTTTCTACGACAAATGGAGGATGATGAGGTAAAATATGTAGTTGTGCGAAGGCCAAAACCAATATTAATCCATACTAAAGTCACTGGCTTACCTAAAGAGATACAAGACATGCTGCAGGAATTTAGTGATATTGTGGTAGACGATCTACCAGACAAATTACCACCAAAGTAGAGCATTAGTCACCATATTGATTTTATTCTAGGAGCCAGTTTGCCAAACAAGGCTGCTTACTGGAGGAGCCCGAAGGATAATGAAGAAATCAGGAAGCAGGTGTAGGAGTTGTTGGATAAAGGATTGATTCGAGAGAGTTTAAGCCCTTGTGCAGTTCCAACTGTTTTAGCTCCCAAGAAAGGAGGTGAGTGGTGAATGTGCACTGATTCCCAAGCCATTAACAAGATCACTATTAGGTACATGTTTCCTTTACCTCGGATGGATGATATGATGGATTGTTTGAGTGGAGTAGTGTACTTTTCAAAGATAGAACTGAAAAGCGGCTACCACCAAATCAAAATTCGAGAAGCTGATGAGTGGAAGACAACTCTCAAGACTAATGAAGGCTTATACGAATGGTCGGTTCTGCCATTTGGCTTGAGAAATTCCCCCAACACATTCATGCATTTGATGAATGAGATGCTGAAGGAATTCATTGGTAAATTTGTGATTGTATATCTGGATAATATACTTATATTCAGCAAGATGAAGGAAGAGCAGTTTTGACACGTGAGGTATGTATTGGAAAAATTGCAGTAAAATAAATTACTGATAAATTTGAAGAAATGTTCTTTTTGCAAGAAAGAGTTAATTTATTTGGGATTTGTGATTTCCGAGAATGAACTAAAAATGGATCCAGAAAAGGTTGCAACCATAGTTAGCTGGCCATCTCCCAAAAGTTCGTTTGAGGTACAGAGTTTTCATCGATTGGCGAGTTTTTATCAGAAGTTTACTAAAAATTTCAGTGGAATTTGTGCACCCATGGTAGACACCATTAAGAAGGCAAATCAACCTTTCCATTGGATAGAAACGACAGAGAAGAGTTTTCAGCTGCTCAAAAGGAAAATTATTGAAAAACCAATTTTGAGATTACCAGACTTTAACAAACTTTTTCAAGTTCGTTGTGATTCCAGTGGAACAACCATTGGTGCAGTACTCAGCCAAGAGGACAAGCCAATAGCCTATTTCAGTGAGAAACTAAATGAAAGCAGGCAGACGTATACGTCTTATGATAAGGAATTTTATGCAGTGTTTCAAGCGCTAAAGCATTGGAGACATTATCTTTTGGCCAATGAATCTATCTTATTTTCAGACAATTATGTGTTACACTATATTATGCAGTAGCATAAGCCAAACCATAAACATGCGAAGTGGGTGGAGTACCTGCAGAGTTTTACATTTGTGTTGAAACACATCAACGGTCAAGCCAACTAAGTGGCAGATGCATAAGCAAGAGGAATTTGATCCTACAGGAATGTACGATACAAGTATTAGGATTCGAACATCTTAAAGACTTGTATGAGATAGATGCATACTTTAAGGAAGCCTATGAAGCTTGCCAAATTCCATTGTTGAGAGATAATAGTTCATGGCTGGACTATAATATGCAGGAAGGGTTGCTGTTCAAAGGAGGGTATTTGTGTATTCCAGAATGTTCTATGAGAGAAAACTTAATACAACAAAAGCATAATGGAGGTTTAGCCGGGCATTTTGGCATAGACAAGACCTTGGATCAGTTGAGCCACTTTTACTATTGGCCGAAGATGGGTAAAGATGTACAGAGGTTTGTGACTATATGCAAAGTGTGTCAGCGTGAAAAGGAACACAACCAGAACACAGGGTTGTATATGCCCTTACCTATTCCGAACAGACCATGGGACCTAGTCAGTTTAGACTTTGTCTTAGGTCTGCCGAAGACACAATGGGGATTCGATTCCATCATGGTGGTGGTGGATCGTTTCACCAAAATGGCACATTTCATTCCATGTAGGAAAACCAATGATGCCACACATGTAGCACATTTGTTCTTCACAGAGATAGTCGGACTACATGGCTTGCCGAAGTCTATTATTTGGGACCGAGACGTTAAGTTTAGAAGACATTTTTGGTAGGCCTTATGGAAAAAATTAGACACCAAACTAAAATTCAGCTTAGCTTATCATTCGCAGACCGATGGCGAAACTGAAGTGGTGAATCGAAGTCTGGGAAATCTATTAAGGAATTTGGTTGGAGAAAATTCTGGACAGTGGGATCGTGTGGTTGCACAAGTAGAATTTGCTTATAACGATTCGCCCAACAGAAGCACGGGTAGTAGTCCTTTCTAGGTCCTATACGGAATGCACCCCTGTGGAGTACATGAGTTACGGGATTTGGGTCAGTTGGAGCACAAGAGTGCTAATGGTGAAGATTTCGCAAGGGAAATCAATGATCTTCATGAACAGGTGAAATTAAAATTACAAGACAACAACCAAAGATACAAACAAAAAGTAGATTTGAAAAGGCGGGAGGTAGAATTCAACGTAGGAGACTTGGTATTATCCCACCTATGCAAGGAGAGGTTTCCTAAAGGCATATACAACAAGTTGAAATGGAAAAAAATTCAGCCTTGAAGGATTCTTCAGAAGTTTTCTGCGAACACTTATGAATTGTAGTTACCCCCAAGTATAGGAACTTCACCCATTTTCAATGTGGAAGATCTGTACCCCTACATTGTGGCAAATGAGGAAGACAGTTTGGAAAGACGAACATAGGACACCCAGAATGAGAATGATTCATGGATCAAAAAAATGCCACCAACAAAGCCTTTAGAGATCGAACAGATCCTAGACACCCAGGTGGCCAGACAGACTCGAAGGAAATAATATTTGCGATATCTAGTCAAGTGGAAGGGTCATCCTATTGAAGATATTTCTTGGTTAGGTGTTGGCCAGATTCAAAGCACTGGGTACTCTTTTGAAGAGCTCATGGACAGGAGCCATGAGTTTAATTTACCTTGGGAGCCTGATGCAGGAGCATCCGAGTGAAAAGGAGATAGATGGGGAATGTTTTTTATTTTATTTTATTTTGCTGGACAGAAAGAAAAACACTTTGAGTTTCTATTTTATTTTTTGCTTCATTTAAAATTAAGGCTGACTCAGCCATTGTTCTTTAAAATTAGGCAATAAAATTAAGATAGGATTAGCTAGGAACATGTTTAAAGAAACTGTTAGACAATTGGAAAGTAACCGAGGAACAGTTCCTCAACTATAAAGAAACTACTAAAAAATACATTGAAAAAGAAAAACCAGAGCTCATTGAGGGGCTGCCATCCAGAGAGGAGAGAGAGCTCATAATTTGTAATTTACAATTGTTTTGAACGTCTATAAAAGCGAACAATTCTAGAACCTGTCATTAAGGAAGCTGGATAGTATTTTCTTTTTTATTTTTTCTTGTGCATAAATGTTTCAAACATTGTAATGAAAGCAAGATCACATAACAACTCATTAAGAATCCAAATAGCATCAACAAGAATCTTGTAACAGAAGGCATCTTAGGCCGAGAACCAGACAAAGGCAAAACCAACATATACAATGCATTTTTCCTTTTCCTCAACAAAAAAACCAGGTACTTTTATATTCGGCATTCAAGCATTCCTGTACATTCATTTTGTTTCCCATTTAACAATTCACTGTACAAAATCTATAACCCTGAAATCGTGGAGGGTTCTGAAACCCATGCAAACCAAAAAGAAAATAATTACAGTTCACAGGCTAAATACTAGTCAAACAGCAAGGGCATGAACACCTTTGAAACCACACACATACATGGAGGAATAGAAACCCCAATGGTTATACCCAATTACAGACAAAGAAAGTAACATAGCAAGCAAGAGAAAGTTATAGCCACGGAAAGACCCTACTTGGGTTTTCCCTAAGTCCATGAACAGTCTTGTTGTGCTCTACAACAACCCCCCATTTCATATCATTATTATTCTCAAAACTATAATGTGAAATGGGTCCCTTTTGATTTTAATTGGTATCAACTTAGTGTTACTCAAAAAGGTCCGAAAACAAAATAAAAACATTACAAAACCTTTTT
>APFE031677572.1:0-14998 GCA_000404065.3 Pinus taeda | reverse complement strand
TGGGATAATGATATTCGAATAGAAAGCCAATCTTAAAGTATACCTCCCTTGTCCTCCTTACTAAACACTGTAATTATAAACTCTTTTATTTCTTCCTCTTGAATCACTATTCTAAGTTCGAAGACAAAATACAAATATGTGGCGTGCATTACTTACGAGCATGTCTCTTTAAGCTTGCTCAACACCTTGAGAGCCTCGAATCCATAGGCCAACAACGGATGCAACTACTAAAAGGTTGATGAAGCTATTGGAAAATGTTACAACAAAAGGCTATTCTGAGTGAGTTAAATTTTTTGCACCCCAATTAACTCTACGTTTGCTTCTTGCAATCTGCAATTACTACCTACTATTATGTCCAAATACACGCAGGTAGAGTCACAGTGACAAAGTAGTATTGTGAGTCCTGTTACTCTCTTGTCTCTAGCTATCCTCACGCTAAAAACTTCAGCGAAATTGTGCTTCCTGGATGACTCAATCTAATTCCATGTATGCCGATAATATGTAACTATTTTCATGTATGCATTGCATTTGCAAATTTAAAGCTAAAACAAAATTGAGGATAATCTTATTAGAACGATTTTTCACAGTTTTAAAATGACAAGCATATTAAATTGAAATTGATAATTTGAACATTCTTTTAAAAAATGAGCTTTAAAAAAAGAAGAACATGGTAGACACCAAGCAGATTAGTGGTAAAGAACAACATGATCTTTTGAATAGTTTCAAGGATCATGAAGGAAATGATCAATGGTAAAGAAGAATATGATCTTTTGAATAGTATGAATGATCATGGAGGAAATAATACAGAGGTGATTCAATAAGAAGTGATCAAGAAGAAATATGGAGGAATTAACCAATTTATTATTATATAAAAATATAAAGTATAATATATTTATTATTAATTTTAAAAAAAAATATAGAGAACATAATTGTATACTATTATTTAATATATTAATATTATATATATATATATATATATATATATATATATAATTTGAATTCGCTTTATTACAAGTCCGAAAAACAAAACCGAGATTGGAAACGGGTCACAAAACTGCCACATAAAACAGAGATATCAAAACCCTAGATATCCAAAGAATTTGGAGATGAGATGCAAAGAGTGCAATATGTGTAATAATGTGCAACTGAGGACATTGATTAGAAGGCGCAAGT
This sequence comes from Pinus taeda, assembly GCA_000404065.3. NCBI lineage: Eukaryota > Viridiplantae > Streptophyta > Pinopsida > Pinales > Pinaceae > Pinus > Pinus taeda. The sequence goes on along the minus strand of APFE031677572.1, from coordinate 13,825 downwards.
CGTCCTATTCCAGCCATCTCCAATGTAACATATAATTAACGTATTCACAACTCGATATGGACTTCTTTGTTTAAATGTCAATGAACGGGCTCCTCCGAAAAAACAAACATATATTCTATTAACCATGACCTTATAGTACACTATTTTATTAATATCTTTGGATCCAGTGATGATGAGAGATCCAGTGATCTCACAAGAATAAGCTTCGATTCAAAAATGGTCTGACGATGGAAACAATGTATGTCCAGAGACTCTTGATCGATGTCCTTCACAGCACTTTGCAGGAAATCCCACACCTGAAGCTCTCGATGTTCTTCACAGCACTTTTCAGGAAACCCTACACCTGAACCGGTTGAAGAGCCGACAAAAGTGCGCCAAATAATTGAGGATATTCAAGAAGTGAGTGCAGATAAAATCAGAGCTTTGAAGAACCCGAGACGTCTAGCAGGGGTCCGCGAGCTTTGCCTGTTCTTATCCGCGTTTTCCATTCAAAAGACTCGATCAATTCTGAAATGGGCGCGGACCTTAAGGGAGTGGAAGAAGCAATGGGTGCAATTTCACTGTTCTTTGTTCACACGAGAGATTTTACGAGACCGTCTGTGCCGGCTCCCCTGGAATGGCTGTTGGCAAAGTATACTCTGGAGACGCTGCATCTATTGTGGAAATTATGTCAAGCGACAGAAATGCTGCCGGAGAAATTGGTAGCAAAGAAGTAATGATAGAGGGACTACTGAAGCAGTTTGACGAAAATCTGTATCCTTTCCCTACTGTGCCCTACCGATACCAACTATATTTAGAAGCTAAAGGTTGACACAGAAGGCTTTTCAGAGGATGTGGTTATCTTTGGCGACATAATTCGATCGACTTACAATGGCCATTATCTGCAACGCGAGATAATTCGCGTGAATTACCATGACTATTATGGTTAACGGTTATGATAAGTGAGTTATTCATAGCATACGCGAGTCACTTTAGCCCGGATATGCGATTTGCCTCTGGACGGGACGCCGTATACGCGAGTTCATTCCGTCGACGCTGAACTCCGGGCTATCCGAGGCGGTTATGCGAGGCATTTCTGGCGAGCGGGTGAGAAATGCCGGATATGTGACTTATATCTGCCTGATATGCGAGTTATCATGCCGGATACGCGAGTTATCCACTGTACGTATAACGCGGATGATAGGTTGAGGTTCCTGCGGAGATAAGCCGCGTTCCCCATATATAAGCGGCGTATTTACCATAACTAACCATCATTGCCCAAAAACAACCAGCGTATCCGGCAAAGATTGGTCGGATGCCGAGAAATTTGGGCGCATATTCGAGGAGATAGTTATCGAGTTAGCGTAAGATAAGATATTGACCGAGAGCTTTGGCATATCTGGCCGCGTATCGTGCGATTAACTTACTTATCAGTATCGCGTTGATAATGAATAACCCCCATGAATATCACGTTGAAAATGAATAAATAACCTATGAATACCGCGTTGATAATGAATGGGCACTTATCAATACTTCCACAACGAATATCCATATGACGTAACACCTCCATACGGAAATTACCAAACCCGATAAGATATGGATATCCTGAGCATAACCAAGCAGATAATCTAAACGGTAATTCGCATATGCATTAGTGATAAAAAAGACAGGATGATATTACCGAAAGACAGCCCGGCGAAAAAATTAGCAGAAAGCCGTAATTGTGAGAATTTGCGTGGTCTGCCGGCAACAAACTAAAAAACTACAAATTACTCTAATAGAATTTCAGCGGTTAGGGTCATTAAACCCAACAATTTTTTAAAATGTATCGACCGAAATTGGACTGCTGCCACCCTGCTTGAATGCCAATAACGTCTCGCAGCTGCTCCTCTCTGCGCCTGGCATGATTGCCCCACCCCGTAATTAGAAATCAACTTACAATTCTCTGAAATTTTCAACTGAAGAGACCGAAGTATAAATTATATTATCTTCCCTAACAACCACAACAAAAGATCGCCGAATTTGTAAAGGCGTTGAAAGCCATACCACTGGTTGGCGTATCTTGGGCCCATGAAGGCCCCCTGTTTGCTTCCTGTTCTTTTAATTATTTATAAAACCTATTTTTATTTAATATGGTTGCATCAGTTATTTTATAACAGGTAGTTGCATTTGGTGGCCAAAACATTGAATCGACACAGAAAGCGAGATATTCCATTTTTAATAGGAGGGAGGATTTTCACAATTTAGTAAGGAAAAAATGTTATTAATAATGCATGGGGAGTAGGTTTATCGATTGGTCACCTACTCTGATGGAAGATATTTGACATGATTGGTTTGTGTGATGGAAGGATCCAGTGACAATTCTTTATACAATCATTGACCTTATTAATTTACGTGATGGAAGGATCTAGTGACAAGCTGTCAAAAATTAAAAATGTGATTAATAATCCATGGGGAGTAGGTTTATTGATAGGTATGGTATATAGTTCTCATCTTTTGGATGAGTTACATATTCAATATCTATATATATATATACGATATAATTTTCATTTATTTAACATTTATAAATTCTTTTCTAATATATTATCAATGGGCTAATGAAAACAAACTAAACAGAATGGTTTTAGGTTTTAGGCAACCACCACAATGAAATATAGATAATTCTATATGTTTTGCAAATAGAAGCTTGTCAAAGTTTTACTTTTTTCTATTTAAATGTTACTTTGTATAAAATAATGTCATATAAGTATTATAATTATGATTAGGTACAATGTGATAATTAATGGGGTATATACCAGAAAAAAGGGGTTTAATTAATTAATATTATAATTATGATTAGGTACAATGCCATAATTAATGGTGTATATACAAAGAAAAGAAGGGGGTTTGATTAATTAATCAAATCAACTAATAAGAGTTAAGACTAAGATGGTGGAGATCCTAGTGAACTCTAACTAGCTAGATTTAGGGTTTACATGCCTTACAACTTGCATATTTTCCACATCTCACTCTAATCTTTCTCTAAGACTTGGCCTTAGGAGATGCTAAGTCTATCAAGAAGGTGGCTGCAACAACACCTCATCAATCCTCCCTAGAAATTCATCACAAGGAAGTCTCTACGATGCCCTAATCCTAGGCGCTGCATGGAATACCAATAGTTACAAGTCTCTCTATTCCTAAATTCATTGGAAACCCCACATATGAGGTCAAGTCAAAGTCATTCAAAACAGACCAATGATATGATGTCAAGTCAAATAAAATCTTGGAGCACATAGAAATCATGCAATAACACACTTTAATATTAAAATTTATTAGTGCTTGGTCACCAAAACGAGATCTAAAAGCATGGATCAAGGATGAATGGTAGCCCAAATTGCATGTTGATTTTCATATTGGAGCCAAATATTTTCTTATGATGATCTTCATTAATTTAGAGAATCACTCGAGGGTCTTCGAAAATGGCCTTTTTTTCTTGACAATGTGAGCCTCTGCATCCCATTATCATTAATTTAGAGGGCTCATTCAAGGGTCTTTGAAAATGGCCTTTATTTTCCTGACAATGCAAGTCTCTTGATATGATTATGGATGCTTGGTTTCAACCCGGAAAAAGTATTTTTTTTTAGTAGAGTAAGATCCACATAGCAAGATCCAAAATTTGAATTCACGTTAGGAATCCTTGCAACCACAAATCGCTCCCATGCAAGAAACTTCTATAAAGAAAAAGAAAAATTGAGATAACATTATGCAAGACATAACCAAGATCCAAAATTTGAAATCATCTCAGGAATCCTTACAACCACAACTTGAGCCCATGCAAGTCACTTCTATAAGGAAAAAGAAAAACCGAGATGACATTATGCAAGGCATAACCAATATCCAAAATTTGAATTCATCTCAAGAATCCTTGCAACCACAACTCTAGCCCATTCAATACACTTCTATAAAGGAAAAAAAACCAAGATAACACTATGCAAGACATAGCCGATATGGAGCCTGAAATGCATGATACAAAGACATTGTTGCAAGAAATCATAATGAAGACAAGTTCTTAGGTAAGGATAGAAGGCTTGGATGAAATGGAAGTAGAGGAGATAACCCTCTCTAAGATAATCAAGTAGCTACAATGCCAATGAACCAATTCTATTTTTGATGCGCGAATGGCTCTTCTCAAACAATCAAATCTTAGGATTCAATTCACCCTTTTGGAGAAAGTGTGGACTCCCACAACTCCTCAATAGGTTTCTCTTTCTTCTCTTTCTTCGCATTTGAGAGACCCCTTAAAACCAATCAAAGAAGATAAATGATGGGGGGGGAAACAACATAAGAGTTAATACAATAGTCAAGGAATCTTCTACAGAGACCCCATAAAACCAATCAAAGGAGATAAATGATGGGGGAGGAAAACAACATAAGAGTTAATACAATAGACAAGGAATCTTCTACCCAATTCACATAATATTACATTGCTTTCAAGGGTTTTTTTCACTATCCCTCCTTCCTTCTCAATGAAAGTGATTTTTTGGAACATAAGGGGTGTCAAAAGCGACAAAAAATAAAGACTAATTAGAGACAAAATTAAGAAGGAAAAACCTAACATTATCATCTTGATTCTCATGGAACAATACACGGTCTATGAATCGTATTAAACCCCTTGGAAGTAACTTTTCATGACTGATTGGAAAGCCCTAGGATTCTCTCTCGAAAATTTCAATTGATCAGATCAAAAGAGATATGGTTCTTAATGGAAGTAATGGGATGCACCTATGAGGGGATAAACATTATTCTCTCAAAAACCTCATTTAGCTTCAACAAATTCATTTGAATGAGAACTTTGTTGTTGGAGGGGACTTCAATATGATTACGTGGCTGGAGGAAAAAACGGGAGAGTTCGTAGATTAGGCATTGAAGCATAATCATTCATAATGAAATTAGGCATGTAATTAAATTAGATAGAAATGATAAATGGAATCTATACTTGGAAAACTACAGATAAGGGAAGCACGAGACAAGATGGCAAGTGGATATATTTATTTTATCAAAATGATTTTTGGAAAAATACCTCTTTTTCGAAACTTCCATCTTTCCTAGTGCGGGCTAAGACCACTATCCAATAATGTTAGAATTGGACCTCAAATAAGCTGTTAAAAACTGACCATTCATATTTTGCAGCGATTTATTTAATAAAATAAAAGGGCCATGGAAATAGACTTGAAAGCATAGTTGGTAGAAAAATATTAGAAGGCATTTGGGCCTATAACAATGTTGTCATATTCTCATGAGTGGTTTTAAATTGTAGGAATTATATCCTGTCATGAAAAGATGATGATGGTGCAGAAGAAGAAGGAGACCATGCTAGACGACACCTATGAAGCTGAAAGATAAAGCTGACAATTGAACAAGAATATGAAGGGGAACTATCTTCATGACTTATGAAGGAGGAAGATAGAGGGCATGAACCATCTCTCAAGAAGACAAAAGGATAACAACATGAAGAGTGGCTTGACATTTCCACATCATCATTAAGTCCATGTCATCAGTGTCAATTCATGTCGTGTCAAGATGTCAATTCAAGGTGTCAAATGAGTCCTCATGTGCCACATAATTTGTGGATGTAATTATGTAGTTTTCAATAATATAAGAAATTTAATGTAAATTGAAAGTCCAAGAGTCATCAATAGAATTTGAAAAGTCATGGAGAAGTTAAAGAGTCATGAGGAATGTCCAAGAGTCGGAAGGGAGGTGAAATGTCACCCCATTTGTTGTATATACACCCTCATAGCTCAAGAAAATGATTTTTCCCATTGGCTCGTCCCACTAGGTATTAGATATGAAGATAGTTCTTTGAAGGAGAAAGTGATAGCTCTTACACTCCACTATTGGAGATAGTGGTGTTCATTGTACCAATGTATATTGGAACATTTTCTTCATAATTCAAGCTCATTAAGCGATCACACTTTCATTTGTGTGACATAAACGTTATAAGAATATTCTTTGAATGTTTACGATATATGTTTTTTTCATATGTGCTAAATAAATTGAACTATTTCAGTAGCTTTGGTGTGTATCTTGTTGATGGTGTGTTTTACTTGTTTTAATGATCATTTCTTCTTTGTGAACTATTTTGCTATTTGATCAACGATTCTTTCATATATATGTGCTTTCCTATATTTACTATATTAGTACTATTACTCTTCTCCTGATAGTGCGCTTCTATTTTCCGTTTAGTGAAAGAACCTTGATATATTCTACAACTGAACATTTCACAAGGCATACTCACTTGTTCTTTCAAAATACATGCATATTAATCATTTGTGATAAGGATCGTAGCTAAGAATTTTTTTTAAGAATCATGGCAACCAAACCATAATTTTGGAAGGGATCCTATTCACAATTGTGTGAAGTCTAATTGGGATTTTTCATCAGGGAGCCCCCTTGCATGTTGATGGGATCCAACACCATCAACATTTTGGCACTAGAAGGAGGGAAGTTTCATTTTTATGGCTAACAAATCACCACATTCTAACAAACATACTTCTACGCAAGGTAGTAGTGTCCCCATTTTCCACTCCAACTCATACTCCTAAGAGAGAGGAAACTTATCATCCTAGTATGGGACAAGAATTTGAGGCTAATTAGGATCAAATATAGACCATCCTATTGATTACTATACAATTTGTGAGAGCTCTTGGTTTACTCCATGTTGCTTCTATTATACCCCATCAGTCTGTAAAGAAATAAACAACTCTGAACGGTGCATTTGTTTTTTTGGTGGAAGATTTGGTTATCACAACCCTTGAGGAGTCAGTTGGTCCTACGGAAGGAACAAGTCACCAAGGGGAAATGCAACTTGTTAAGGAGACTTTGGATAGTGAAGGGGAATATTTTCAGTACTCTGATGAGGAACATCTTAATTATAATGTAGATTTTTCTAGTTTTATTCTTATATTTCTAAAGTGTAAGCAACAATATACATCCAATGTAATAACCCAAATCAAAATATATTTTAAAATGAATAATAAATCTTTATTGATAACACTTGGTGAAGTAGATCCACAAAAGGGCCCGCAAATCCCCTCCATGTGATGGGTCATTTTATGTCCTTGATGCTTAAGTAATCAATTATCTCTCTCAATGTGTGAAAAACCGAAAACAATGTGTAGAGCTCAAATGGGAGCTGAAGTGAAAAGAGACGATAATGGTGAAAATGATAATGATCACAATGAAGAATGAATAGAAAAACCTCCTATTTATAACAAAGTATTGGGTTGATCTTGATAATGGAAAATGATAAAATAATATTGAGAAAATCGAGATCTAACCATTAGGAATAATTTATTATATTTTTTGGAGAGGGAAAAGATATTCAAAATGGTCAAATATCTTTATCTATTAATAATTAACAAATAAAATGATTTATTAATTATTTTGCGAGGATTAAGAATGGTGTGAAATTGAAATAATTATTAAACAATGATTTAACAATTATTACAATAATAGAATTAAGGAATAATAAATAAATAATGATTTATTTAATTATTCCTAGGTAATTTAGTCAAATGTGAGAAGGAATAATTATCAAACAATTATTTAATAGTTATTCCTAGAGAAAATTATAAATAATGATTTATTCAATTCTTCCCGTGAGTTTTTGAGTTTTTTTTTAATGAGAAATAATTTAATAAAAATGGTTTGCTAAATTATTTCCCATGGTGAAACTGATTTTACTATGGTAAAATAAATCTTGCAAGGTGTATTTCGATCCACCTAGATAGAAATGGCTAGGTGATCATTTTTTAATGATAACAAAAACCCTAAAACCTTTGCAAATTTTGCACACCTCACTCTAATATTTTTCTAGGAATTCATTTTTAACATGATTCTGATCAACCTATGGCCTCGTCATCTAGGGGAGAGGGTGCGTCCCCTCTTACTAAAGTGTAGTATCAAGAGATGCTAATTCTAGGAAGAATGTGGTGGAGGAAGCACCTCATCAATCCCCCCACTGAAATTCATCACAAGGAGGTCAAAAATATGCCCCAATCGTGGGCACTCCATGGAAAAGCAATATATCAATCTGTTGTGTTCCAAATATCCTTCAAAACAACATATATAAGGTCAGGTAAGATAAAATCCTGGATCACATAAAATCCATTCAAGGCCACAAACTAATCTTTAAATTTATTGGATGTTAGCCACCAAATCAATATTTCGCCTCATGGATCAAGGCTAAACGGAAGCCAAAAGTGAATGCTGATTTGTAGATTGGAGGCAAAGGTTTTCTTATGATGATATTCATCAATTTAGAGGATTGTTCAAATGTTGTTATGAATGGCCCTTATTTTCTTAATAATGGTGTTATCTTCATCTTGTTTTGGATGCATCATTGCATCCCAGATAAAGAGTAGGATATGGTAGGCTAGGCTAGGTTATGCAAAGGTAGGTTATGATGAGGAGCTAATGGAGACATATATTGATATCCCTACTATACTGAATAATCCATGTGAGTGTAGTTTAAGAGGACAACATTTTCGTGTTTTATTTGGAAAAAAAGAAAAAATAGCTTTGACTACTTTCCACATATACATATTTCTACATGTCTATATTTGAAAATATTAAAAACAATTTTTATATTTAAAAATATAATTGAGAATGTTGAATTTATTTTTCTATTAAAAATTTCAAAAATATATAATCTGAGTGCCAAATTCCAATTCCAATAAAAAAATAAAAAAAAATGCTAAATTTATGTTGAATCTATTTTCATATTAGAATATAGATAAAAAATGAGGCATCAAAGTTTATACACCCAAAGAACATTTACAATCCATCATTCAACCAACCAAGAAAGAGGTGAATGCTTGTAAGAATTTCTAAATTTTTTGCTTCATAATTTTGGCCTAGGTGTATCAATGATTGATATCTCGGTAACCATAAGACCAAAGTTCAGTGCAGAGGATTGGGCTGATATAGTAATTGAGGATGAATCTTGATGACGAAGTGTTCAGACTTTTCAATGTGTTAATAAATGTATAATGAAACATAAAGTATAAATGAAAAGTATGCCTATGTGAAAAGTATCAAGAAGTACTTCTCATACTTGAGGAAAAAAAATTATAAACCAATGTTTATCATTTCAAATGTGCAAACAAAATTATCCAAAATCAATATCCATAGCTGTAGAAATTTTTTATAGACAACATATCCATAAACGATATCCATAGATCTGAAATTTTTTATAAACAACATATCCTCAAACGATATCCATAGCTGTACAAAAAAATTATAAACAACAAGTTACATTGCGCAAGAAAATTGTCGATAAACGCTATCCATAGTTGTAAAATGTTTTTATAAACCAGACTTTAAAGCAAGGCTCGAAGAAGAGTCGTGGCTTCAAATATGCAAACAAAATAAACGATATCCATAGTTGCAGAATTTTTTTATAAACGAAGATCGAAGAAGAGGCATGGAATATTAAGCTAATTTTAATCTATCCATAGTTGTAAAATGTTTTTATAAACCATACTTTAAAGCAAGGCTCGAAGAAGAGTCGTGGCTTCAAATATGCAAACAAAATAAACGATATCCATAGTTGCAGAAAAAATTTATAAACGAAGATCGAAGAAGAGGCATGGAATATTAAGCTAATTTGAATTGACAGAAATGGCTACTTACCTGAAGACTGATTGGAAGTAGAGTTATGAAGTGACAAGGGCGTTGAGCATAGATCAAACACATGATATTCGTATATTCAGTCTGAATCTTTCTCGAGAAAGACGACAAAGATACAGATCAAACAGACGATCTTCAGAGGCCTGGGTTCAAATGTGTAAACAAAATAAACAATATCCATAATTGCAGAAAAATATTATAAACAAAGTTCGAAGAAGAAGAGGCATGGAATGTTAACATAATTTGAATTGACAGAAATGGCTGCTTACCTCAAGCCTGATTGGAAGTAGAGTTATGAAGTGACAGGGGCGTTGACCGTGGATCTAACACATGATCTTCATATATTCAATCTGACTCTCTCTCAACAGAGATACAGATCGAACAAACGACCTTCAAAGATATTCAGTCTGACACTCCCCCGCCAAAGATACAGATGGAACACAAGATCTTCATATATTTAGTCTCACGGTCTCCCAATGAAAACACTATCCTAGAACAATTGGTCATGCGGATAGTTTCGAAATCATCACATATTGGCTGGGTGAGATTGAGATTGTTAAAAAACGGCTATGAAGGGAACGTCTAGAATTCAACGTCTAGAATTCAAGAAGACAGCCCGTAAAAGAAAAAAATTACCTTAATTTAGAAAATACAACCGGAAAAAGCAAAAAATAACCTAAATTTATAAACAACGTATAAATTTGTGACTCTTAAATTTAAAACAATGCATAAATTTGTGATTGTGAGAAAACGGCTATGGAGGGAACACCTCGAATTCAAGAATACAGCCCATAAAAGCAAGAGGTTACCTAAATTAACGCAAAAAATAACTTAAATTTAAAAACATAATTATATTGAGTAAAAAAAACCACTAGTTAAATTAAAAAATACAAACCAAAATAATTTACTTTTAAAATTAAAAGAGAGCAAAGCAAAAAATTAAAGGTTAAATTTAGAATTAAAAACATAATATAAATTACATTAAGTCAAAATGCGAAGGTTAAATTTAAAAGATTGCCTTTGAGGTAAAAGATTGCCAATTTCGCTATCTCCCTCACCGGTGTTTGGCTTGGTTGATATCAAACTCAATAAGAATTCTCTCTAGTTTTAGGAAGGGGAGGAACAAGAATTATTTATCTCTTTTCATTATGGGGAGTAACAAAGAACAACAAAATAAAAAGGATGTGGTAATCTCTCACGAAAAGGTAGGTTTGGCCAACGTTGCAAAGCTATATGATATGAAAACTAAATTCAAAGTTAGAAAGCGCAAATAGTTGATGGAAAAGTGAAAAACTAAAAGTTAAATTTCAAAACAATATTTATTTTTTTTTGGAGTAAAAAAGGCATAGTTTCAAAGTTAGAAATTGTGGCTATTTAATTGTTTTTGCATTAAAACCACAAAATTTCAAAGTTAAAAAAGTAATGGTGAAATTTAAAAACTCAATGTTTAAATTGCTTTCTTCATAGTCAAGAGAATATTTACAAAGTTAATGCTTAAGTACAACTCATTAGTTATTGGATTAAAACAATGAGGGAAATCATAAGGAAACACACATTGGGTTTCCCAATAATATTTTGATGTGTAAAAATATATATTGATATATGTATCTATAAATTCACTAATTATAATGAAGTTATTATTAGATATTTCTAGATATTGCACTATATATTAACCCCCACAAAATGGTTTCCCTTATTTAATGTAACCTTGGATGGCTCTAACCAAAATATCTTACACAATATGTGCCCCTTAACTAGAAACCATTATGAATGTCAAAACACCAATATGACCCATAATCACTACTTTACTGTGATCACTCATACTCTTAGATAATTTAAAACTCTTCCATAATGCAACCTCTAACAATTATTACCATTAAAAAACAATGAATTGGTCACTTGATAATTCTTAAGGGACTAACTCTAAAATTAATTGAACCATAGTGCACTATCATCTTTAAAACACAATGAATTCTAGAAAGTATGACCCCTAGTACACTAAATGATCATGACATTGTAATTCTTGAAATTTTACAATGCACGTCAATTTTAATATCTAACACATTAACTCTACCATTAAAACTATATCTTTTATGCACTTAAAGTGTCATAACATAGTGATCAATTTGAATGAAGTGTAACTCCAATTTAAATCCAATAAGAAAGGAATATAATAGATATTGTGTATTATTGAGATGATATTTTGATTATCAATATTGACCCAAAAATAACTTTTCGTGAGCGAACATATGGTAATGATTTTGATTATGATATTGACGCAAAAAGCAATTTCTGTGATTCAACATATGGTAATGATCTTGATGAGTATTGACGTTTCACCCATTAGATCATACAATGATGGTGTATATTTTGTAGATGCTTTAAGGTCTTAATGTTGGTGTGTGAAGTTCATTTTAACTATTATTCCCTTCATCAATTAATATTAATCAAGTATATATATGTTGTTCTCTATATTTAGTTATATGTATTTCAAAATTATAAAATTCCTAAATTTCTAAATTGTGTATTTCTATATGGTTTTTTCCTATTTCGATTGTTCAATGCAATATGAATAATAAATATTCTTTATTGGATTCCTATTTGTTCATGTTTATATTATTGTGTTAAATATATGTACTATTAAAATAAGCTTTTGATATTTCATTTTTTTCTTATTTCTAAATCTTTCCTAATGAGAGAGGGTCATTTTGCATGAATAGGGAGAGTCTCTAACATTAAAATCACTATTATACAATAACTTGGTCAAATGATCATGACGGGAAAAATATACAAGTAGGAAAAACACGTTCTTGACATGCTAAATATGAACCGGTATGAATGTGAAAATTCTAATAAGTCCATTTGGTTCCCCTCTTTACTAATTTTGGTAGAGATGAAACAAACTTCACTAGTTAGTCCTCCAGAAATCTTTAAAAATCTTCCAAAAGATGGAGAGTACCTCAACACATACAAAAAATGAATCCTCCCTCATCACATGTTCAATTGTCCATACAAAGAATTGAAGTTTGGTATGTCAAGTCTTTAGATGTAGACACGCAAGAGATTCTGTATCAGCCTACAATTGATGAAATATATATAGGATTAGTTAATGATATAATATAATATTCCCAATTCCCCCATAAGCTTGAGAAGAACAATGGGTTATACTTTACTCCTTCAAAATGCTAAACAAGAAGAAGAAAGAGAAGCATTATTATACACAACCATTTAAATTTGGCCTCTTAGAACTTATGACATAATCTCATAAGAATATTGCAAGCAAAGACTCAGGGAGTTGGAAACCAACAGGGACATAAACATATACAATAAATGGAAATGTAATATTTCTAGGTATTCAACTAGAATACACACAACAACAATAGAATTTACACTCAATTGCATGAAATTTTTTTGAGGATATCATTTAAAGAGTAGCATAGAAAATTAGAACAATTTCTAGAATAATGTATTGGGTTTGACGTCTTGTAGTTTCTTTGACATGGAGAATATGTATTCACTGAAAAACAACTATAGAAAATGATGGTAGTTCAGAAAAAACAGCAACATAAAAAATCGATTCCAGACAAACTCAACGTAGAAAGGTGCTCATCATAGGCGTACGAACAAAGATAATCGACTAAACCAAAAAGGAAAAAATAAAAATTGAACATCGACTTGACCTGTGATTTAACCCATGTTACTATCATAAGAAGTATAGAAGAAAATTATGTTCAAGATAGAATGCAATCCAAGCAGACTCATAGTGATGAACTTTCATCCAAGTATTCTAGGTTTGATGACAAATTAAGTTGCCTAGTAAAAACATTCAGTAGAGAGAACAACACGAAATGAAGATTTGGTTGGAATGTTATAACTATGAAATAGAACAACATAATATGAACATTCTAATTAGAATTAATGATCCACCTTTTGCAGTCCAACAATTAGTACATAAGTCAGTCGAGCACAGGTTATATATGTCTATAATTATGCTCTTCACCATAGTTATAAGTTAATTATTAGGTTGAGAGAATATATCTAAACCCCATGGAATATGTTGGAATATCCATAGTAATATTGACATATTTCACTGTTAAAATTTTCCACTAAGATTTTTTGTTGCTGTTGAAATATGCATACATTTTTTTTTATAAATAACCACAATATAATTTGT